>JAFFZH010016226.1:0-17750 GCA_018420115.1 Euura saliciscinereae | reverse complement strand
CTGTGTCGCTTTTACTCAGAAGCTAGTGTCGCTGGAGTGAAGAGTCCTCGGCTCTAGTTGTTCCTTGAACAAAAAAAAAAAAGAAGGAAAAAAAAAGATTTCACCTCCGGTTTGGCTCCGGCAAACTCGTAAGGTGAAAACTGGTCCCAAGTGGACCGACCGCAAGTTGGCTCTGGGCCCTCGTACCCCTGGTTACGGACCCCAGGGGCTAGGGATCCGACAATGTTCGGCACGTCGTGTCTCACTCCACTACTTTACCCCGGAGATCCCACAGAGCCCTATCGAGGGCTCGAAGAACTTGGTAACTAGTTCTCGGCGCCGATGTAGTCTGACTATAGCCGCCCCAGGATTCTGACGGCGGGGTTGCGGAACACGTCGACGTCCGGACCGGTATATCTGGCCACGCGACGCTGCGTGGCCTGCAGCTATACGAGCTTAGGCCGCGGCCCAAGTATGTGGAGATCTATTGAAACTTCTGGAGGGCAAACGTCGTGAAAGGACGGCGGAAATTCCGGCCCTGCGGGGCGTCGACGGAGCACGGACGCGGCCGGAGGGTTTATCTGCGTCGAACACGCCCGTGTTTCATAGAAAATAAGTAAGTGACAGAGGGCCGGTCGATCGGCCGGAGCCCCGCGGCGCCTAGCTGCCACTATGACTCGACGTGACGAGAGTCGTCGGGCCCTGGCTAAGACCAGGGGCTCGATACCGTAGGTGCAGGCTCTGATTGAAGGAGTGCGCTGCAGCGCTGGGAACCTGGCCACTTCGTATTTCACGAACCGGAGGTATTTTGCTCAAGTGATTGAGGACGCGATGCTTGTATCGATTTGCGATACTCGACCCTCCGGTTCGCACCCCGATCGGACCTCTCAAGACACGATGATGACTCATGGCGGTGCGGAGACTCCTAATGACCCTAATAATTGAATAATTGAAACTTCGATCGATAAATTATCGAATCGTAAGCTCGATAATCATCCTTTCACAACGACGCCGATGAAAAGTCGCGATGCAGAGAGAAGACTCAGAGTCGTAATGATATCCCAAAGAGATTTGAGACGCCATGGTGGTTCGGTAATTTGGCTTCTCGAGTGTACTGAACGGGTCGAAGAAGGGTTGGGTGACTGTGACATCAAAGCGCCTTAGAAATTAATTATTACTGTCACCAACACACACGGGGATTCACAGATCACGGATAATTTTACACGCACAGCCCACCTGAACTGACACCATTCGCGTATCCACGGCCGAGGGTTCAAAATCCCGAACGATTTTGCGCCGAAAGGTCATAATTCCGAATTTTTAAGTACCGAATAGCATAATTCCGAATTGAAAAGTAACCGAAAGGCCATAATTCCGAATTTTAAAGTGCCGATTGGCATAATTCCGAATTGAAAAGTCACGGAAAGGCCACAATTCCGAATTTTAAAGTACGGAATGGTATGATTCCCAATGAAAAGTACGGAAATAAGAGTTTTGCACGAAAAAAACGTGCAAAACATCATTTCGGTACTTTTAAATTCGGTATTATGGCCTTTCGGTTACTTTTCAATTCGGAATTATGGTCTTTCGGTACTTTTGAATTCGGAATTATGGCCTCTCGGCACAAAGTCGTTCGGAATTTTGAGCCCGCCCCAAAGTGGCCGACATCCGTCGAGTTTGAAGTCAGCAGCGCGAGCCGAAGGCGAGCTGTCGCGTAAAATGCCTAATCTCTAAGCAGTGTGGGAATTAAAATCCTAGTGTGGAAAGTTTCATTGCACTGTTCGAAAATGAGGCACTTTACGCACGCTACTCAGGCTTCGGAAACCATACTCTCCAAGCAGGTGTTACAAAGAAAAAATGTTTACAATTTTCGACGTTATATACGTCTTTGGGGTCCGACTAGCACGATCGACTTTCGGTTTTGAATAGTGACAAGTCGCCTGTATTAGGAGTGCCTTATACATTCGCTATCGCAAAAAGAAAGCATTTTTTTTGCACCTGAGAAGTCGTTTTCGTAAATTTTCAATAGTGTCGTATATGAGGTACCGATTTCTTGGGAACGAAATCGATTTTGTTCAAGTTTGCACAGGATTGCAATTCCGGTTTAGAATCGGCAATCCCTAACTTCGTCAGTTTATATTGACTTGGAATCAAGATTTTTATAATTCCTCGCGATTTTGAATGTTACATATTCAAACAAACTAGCAGCGTGCGATCCTACCTCACGAAAAAAAGCGATCAGCTTTCTGGCTTGAACGTGCTGGTTTACTCTCAATTTAGAGATGAAGAATTCAGTTCTAATTATGAATTTTTTTACGGTTTATGGTAGTCACCACAGGCTAACCCCGAAATCGCTAATAGAACTTTCTCATTCAGGGAAGACTCACAGATTTCTGTTTTTCGAAAAATCGATTTTCTATTTCTCAAATACAAAAAAAAAAAAAAAATTCAATTCAATATTACTTCCAGAAGTTTCTCAACAATGAACAAAGTCTATACGCAGAAGGTTGACATCATTTTTTCAGAGTAGATACCACTTTGATTGACAAATCGTAGGAAAAAAAATTCGATAGGACTTTTTTTTACGGTATGAAAAACGAAAATGGACGCTTTCGAAATAACCGCCCCCCTACACCGAATCGAACTATAATTACAGCCCATTACTGTTTCTCAAAATTCAGCAGAAGTAGTATAAACCCGATGCAGAGTACCGCAGCGTTATCCCATCGCCACCTTCGTCCTCTTTAAGGTATATCTGCGGCTTTCACAACCCCCAAAGTGGAAGTGGATGGACGGATCAGGTGAACCGCAGGCATTCCCCGTCGAGGAACTACCATTTTCCTTGAAAGGGAGGAAAATCGCGTCATTGTTGCTCAATGGCGATATTATTCCCGCGGGGGGTGCGAGGATCGCATTCTCACTTATAGGCGTCCTTCTCCTCCTTCCTCTGCCATCATCATCATTTTTTTGTAGCTTCAAAATTGAATGGAATTGAGACGAGGAAGAAAAAAAAAGTCGAGCATCCATTTTTAGGAACATGTTTGAAGAAGATAGTGATAATTTGTTAAGCTGACTGAAGAGCGTTGCGCGTGTTTTGCGTACGTCCTGCGCGCTTCTGTGGATCCGTTCAATTTCTAGCTAGGGTGCTAGTCGGCCTACCCCGTCGACCCGTCGACTGTCAGCTGTTACAGCGGCGCCGCGACGCGTGCGCCTGCAGCGTCGACTCCGTCAGACGGCGCCCCGTCGCTGGTACCGTTAGACGATCTCGCCAGGCAGCCTCCAGTAGACCAATTCTCACCTTGCGTGTTTGACCGACGCCTGGCCAAGAGAGCGACGCTTGCGCGGTTAAAAAAAAATAAAAAAAAATAACGGAATCCGCCAGTGTCTCGTGCTGTCCGTCGTAAGGCCATCCCTAAATACAAACGTCTCGACGTTTTCCGACTTTAATTAATCCTCAGTGCGGGTTGCTCGCTCGAGCTGGTCTCGGGAAGGACACTGGAATTGACAGATTCGACCCATGCCTGGCACGAGCTCGGAACTGACTCTCGTTCCCGGCTAAGTATCCAAGATTCAACCCTTGTTTTATCTGCGCGCCCTTGAAATTGGCGACAGATTATCGGTTCCCTTTTCCATCACACGTGGATATAGTGATCTTATTTTATAGAACACGTGATGTGAGAGTGACGAGCTGGGTAGTGAAAAGCAGAGATATATCAAACAGGTCTTAACGAGACTCGACTGGTCGGGAGGATTACGAATCGTAATTAAAGAATATAAATGCTTTAGGGATTACGCGGGGATTTGAGAATCCTAATCAGCAATGAGATAGGATATACGACGGTAAAACGTGAGATTATACGGTTAGCGTTCGGGTCGATTTCTATTTGAAATTCTAGTGCGGTGGCGATTCGAATTCCCTTTCGAGGAAAGATTCGATATAATCAATCAGCGGCAATCCGATTGGTAGACGGAATCAGACCCGGTGGTTTGAGTTCAATTGAAAGGATCTTCGCGCAAATCGAATGATATTCCTACGAAAGTATATTCCATCTATTGAAGTGCAACGAAGCGACTGGATTTTCCTAAGCTCGTTCACATCGAACAGAGCGTTACATGAACTTTAAAAAATTGTCCCCAAATATCAGTTCTTCTGATCCAAGAAAGAGATCCTAAACGTAAAGTTCGTAAAGTGATTAGTGCTTCAGAGTTCGACGCAAGTGCCGTTGGGAATAAGGGGTGCGAAATAAAACCGTGAAGATACAGCGAGGTAGAAGGTTACTCTCGGGAATTACGGAACGTGCAGAGGTGAAAGAATAAGAAAAAAAGAAAAAAAAGACTGAGACAACGACGAGGACTGGTGTTCACCAAGGAGTGATAAGTTCGAAGGCGGGCTGAATCAGCGTGAGCAGGGCTAGTCCCCCAATCAATAAGGGTTGAGGAACTCGAAGACGTCAAAGTGCATGAACAAAAGAAAGAGGGGCCGAAAACTCGATGGCAAGAAGAACGGGTAAAGTCCTGCCCTATGTTGCGACGGGTTGGCGTTGACGAGGATCAGGACCTTGGGTGGGCCCCCCCTTTTAAGCCTCCATATCGGAGCGGCATCGTTTCAGCGGTGCCTGTCGGTGCCAGGCGACCCAGTACATCTTTGCGTGTTACCACCTCGGTCAAGGTCGCCGAGGTTTTCCAATTTTCGCACACAAGGTGCAACTAGATTGAGGCAACTGCGTCTGTTATGAGCTTTGATATATCGATAACTGAGAAGCGGTACGACGCGTACGTCGTCGCCGAGACCAGGTAGCATGAAAGAGCTCCTGGACCGCTTGATAGAAGAAACGGACCGTGGACCACAGGTGCCCTAGGTGCCCCTCTTGGAATCTGAGCATTCAACTAAGCCGGGCTTACAGAAAAAAATCAGAAGAGGTCAATCGGCGGACGAGAAAGCGCCGCTGATTGTAAGCTTGCGGGAAAAAGGTTTACCGAAACAAAACAAAAAAAAAAGATAGAGACTAAAAGAACGATAAGAGCAATAAGACAATCGAGACTTTTCTGTGAAAAAGTTTAAGCAGATACGAGGCGATTTTCGTTGGACGAAGAGGCTTTTGACTGAAAACAAAAGGGTACTCGAAGCTGCACCAGGAGCCGGAGGTCCTCGAGGATCTCGAGCCAGAGTTTGAAGTTATTCTCCCATAAAACTGTTGGCTGACATTATTCTCATTCTCGTAGTGCCGAACTTGTTCAAAAGAGGTGAATTGACATTCCATATCGAATCTCGTGGTCTTGAACCACAACGGTAGCAGTGCAAGAGAAGAACTTTATCAAACTCCGAGTATAAACCCCTCAGTTTATTCAGACATTTTGTGAATACGCGTGGCGGTACTTGGCATCCACGCAGTGTCCCTTTAAGGTGAAAAGAGCTGCCTGACCCAGAACGAGCCTGTTCCATCAAAATAATACCCGCAGCATCCAGAGAGCGGAAGAAAAAGGGAAAAAAAGTAATATCACGCAGTGAAAGATACAGCTCCAACTCCAGACCCAGGCCTTGCCCCCCTGCCCCCGGACTTATTATACCAGTCTCGTGTAAGGCTTGGAGGAGTTTTCAACGCTGAAAAAATGCAGCCACCATTTGTTGATTTATTGGGGTGAAAACGAAAAAAAACTGGTAGCCAATAGCCATCGACTGTAATATATTAGATAACGTTGGCCACGTGGTGCGGAAAGAATCTCGGCTTTAAGATGAGGAAGAGGCAATAATGGTAGGGTTGGGTACCACCAGACATCCATATCATTGCCGACGCCAATAAGACCCCGTCGTTCGAGGCGGTATTTTGAAATTCAAATTCTTAAGAATGACGTCCGATCGCAGCGGTACGATATACCGTTTTCTGAGACCGAGAAAATATCCAATACTTTAATACACCTCGTCTCGACGCCCCGGATAATAACGATCTTACTCCAAGGTGTATTCGCACAGAGGGAACGAAAAGTTGCCGAAGGACTTTCCCAGATAAATCTCAAAGGGAAGGAAAAAAGGATTTTTCAAAACATGTGAGAACGATACGAGTAAGACTTGGACTAATCTGTGTAAATAGTTGTATATATAGCTAAGCTAGAGAGGATATTGATAGGCCCGCCCGAATTTCCGGACAAACTTAAATCGGAACCCGAATCGAACGATAATCGGGTATCCGCGACATTTTGCACGTCGGTATTTTAATTCCAATCGACAGACATACCGTGACATCGCAGAGGCTCGAGCCGATAATTATTATGACGAATACCAGTTACTCGTTACGTTAATGATAATACCAATACTAGAGCTATATCATAACCGTAATACAAAATCTGTATGTACATATTTGTGAGTGTATAGAAGGTTTCGATTTGATTTACTACGTGATAAGCGCTGCTGTATAAGCGCGGGCGTATTTATTCGTGATTGATTTTCATTCGTCGTTTTTTCAAAATCGTCTACTCTTTCAAGACTTTAAGGTATTTGAAAGAAATAAGCAGGTCGGAGCAGTACGGGTATCCAAGGCTTAGACTCCCCTCGCCTATATAAGCTAGCTTATTAGGAAAAGCGTTATCATCGCGAAACTTGATTCTATACGTAGACGTTAATACTTAAGACTTAGGTAGGTAAGAAAGGAGAGAAAATGGAATCAGGATAGATATAGAGACAGGTAAAAAAGAGAGTGCTCGTTAGCGTCACTACGGACATACATTGAATTATGTGGTAGAGAGAGTTTGAGACACTGTTCATACGCAACGTAAAATATATCCCACATCCCTGTTTAATATTAACTCTGTGTCTTAAACTACTTAAGTCTAGGCTATAAAGAAACGGGACCAATTTTTTTCATTCTCTGTCCGTGAAAGAAGATAGGCGACAGTTTAACGAATTACCGAACGATGACACAAGCAATAACCCTATCCATTAGTAAACGAAACGCAAATGAAAACTAGGAAGACAAAGAAAAAAAAAACAGAGCGTAAACAAACATACAGATTCTAAAATTTTGGTCCAAAGAATAAATCAGATCGCGTGAGGTCGAGCCCAGGAATTAAATTAATTGTATAAAACCGTAAAAAGTTAAAATATTAACCGCATACACAAGCGTAAACTATCTTTGTGAGCGAAAAATTGAAGATTATATATAATTCTCCGGAATGCGCGACACCGGGATTTGGCTGGATCCAAATTGCACCGAGTAGACGGTGACCGAAAATGTCGTTCTCTCGTAGAAGACGGGAAATCCTGTGAGATCGAGACATGGCAGGTTCCCAAAACGACATGGACTACGGTAGCGTAGGTGCGGACACAATTTCGGAGGAAAACATGACTTGGGGCGGTGGTGGGGACGGCAGTGCGGGTGGTGATGGTGGTGATACGCTCTTCCGTTTCGACGAGGCGATGCAGGACGTCGCCTCCTTCAACGCGTCCCTGAACGACAGCTACGCCTGGAACGCGAGTTGGTACAACGAGACGATATTCGTCGACGGTGGAATGTATCCCTCGGGATACAGCCTGCCGCACATAGTTCTTGCCTCGATAGTCGTAACGATCCTGATGATCGTCATAGTGGTCGGTAACATGCTCGTCATTATAGCGATCGCGACTGAAAAGGCTTTAAAAAACATTCAGAATTGGTTCATCGCTAGCCTAGCGGTTGCCGATTTTTTTCTCGGCCTTATCATAATGCCATTTTCACTCGCCAACGAGATAATGGGATATTGGATATTCGGTTACTGGTGGTGCGACATTTACTCTGCTATGGACGTGCTTTTGTGTACCGCTAGCATAATGAACCTGTGTCTCATAAGCTTGGATCGGTTTTGGAGTATCACTCAGGCTGTTGACTATCTTAAAAAACGGACACCTGCCAGAGCCGCTCTCATGATCGCCATGGTATGGCTCTTGTCAGCACTTATCTGCATACCGCCGCTGCTCGGCAGGACGAGGTCAAGTCCGGAAGAAGAGTGGCCAAAGTGTAGGGTAAGTACCTCTACAACAGATTCTTCCACCCCTTAGAGATACCCAGAGCACCGTGTTGGGGATAATCGTACGCAAGAGATCACATCTTGCTATAAGCACAAACACGAACGCGTCGAACAGGTTAAAAGCCTCTGCGCTGGCTTAAGTGTGTCGATAAACATGACGAGACGATCACAAGAGCACGTGTTCATTCACATCATCAGCACTCCATCACACCCTTTCCACGCTGAACGATGTCGATATCGTCTTTGTCACTGTTTTAATATACCCTTACTTCAAAAATCCTCTGTGTGCTCCGTGGTCTCAGCACCCGGGGGAATTGCACGATACTTAACCACGCCGTCATTAGATACGACTTACTCTCGACCGGACCAACCCTATGTCATGTTCCATAAATTTCTTACGTCAAGCCCTACACATTAGCATGGTCAAGCGCATAGATGAAGGTGACTTGAATGAAGGCATTTTGAAATCGATTTGTGTCGATCCTGCAAACAGGATTTGGTGTCGCTCACAACAGTTGTATTATAGTTCTGAACCAATGAACCGATTCGGTACTGAGGTTTCTCTGTGTCGTTGAATTGCCGAGGGCGAGAGGATTTCTGACGGTTCTTTGACTGTGTATCGAAAGCTTTTGAGATAGAAGGAGATAAAAATGCTGTGTAGGAAGTCAAGTTGTGCGACTTATACCACCATCGATGAATTCTTGCAGGATACTCCGAGTCGAATCACGTCTCGATCGGAAGCTCCTCGTCAAACCTTTTCGTTTTCGCTTTAACGACTCATATTTGTCACGGAAACGACTCTGCCGCCATTTTCATGTGGTATTCTATGACCTGGCCCGCGCCTTCAAAATATGATCAGCCAGGTGTATCCGTGACTATCTGGTCGTTTACATACATGCCAAATTCGTAATCGGATCATAGACTGGGTTACGTTGTATTACACCTGCAACGCGTTTCACGGGAGTCAGTACATGGAATCGGTGATGAACACGAGCAATTTACAACCGGTAATTACTCCTGTGAGAATGGAACCGCGTTTTGTTGGACGTTGGAATATTTTTAGACTGATGAGTTTGAAAAAAGTTTTCGTAGAGTTTCTGGCGAAATAAAGTTGTTGCGAATTTGGAGAAATCCAAGCAATTCAAGTTGATCACAGTCTTTATCTATTTCCGGGAACTCGTCAGTGACAAATCACGGCAGGATATAATCTTCAAACTTCAAACGGAAAGCGCATCGCTTCTTCAGTTGGATAGTTACGTTAGATCTCACGTTATTTGACTCAGAGGAGGAAAAGACTTTCTTTGGGGACGTTGAAATTCTCTAGACGTTAGTCGGATATTGCTCAAGTCTTACAACAACTTGGCGATCTTAATTCATCTACGCCGGGTTGGTCGGAAAATCAAATATTCCGATTTGGGATGGATTTTAATACAATTCTGTTGTGATGTATCGTGTGAACGTCAGATACACAAGTCCGTCTGTCTCAGTCGGTGGCCGAATCGGGTTTGAGGGGTTTGTTCTAAAGCTCAAACAATCCGCATTCCTTTTCGCGCCTTTAGTCTCCAACGTTAGCCTGTGCAAAGTAGGCCTTTTTCACCGGGACTGCTCTTTGAAAAGACGGCACAGTACACAAGCCTCTAGGGTCTTGAGAATTTGCACCTTGTGCTCAGAATACATTTGAGATTAAAACTAGGCACACACGTCTTCCAGTTTTCTTTGAGCCCCTCCATCCATCTCTAATCTTTGGCTCCTACTCGACACTTCACCCTGTGTTTTTTTATGCCAGGGTGATTAGCTCGCGAGCCGCTAAAAGCTCCCGGATAAAAGACGATATTGCCCGTCTAGCTATAACAAAGTGACAAAACTTCCATTCTCCCTCATTATGGGAACGCTCACACTTTCACTTGTTATTAGTGCCACAGACATAATGTGCCGCTTGTCTGAGCGCGATGAGTGACGAGAATGATCATAATGTATATCGTTGGGATAAAGACATCTAGAATAGCGGGTTCAGCGGCCGGGATTTATTGCCTTGTATCGAATGATCAGTTCCATTGTATTTGTCCAATTTGTGAAGGGTACAGATAAATTGACTCTTACGTGCGCTGGACGTGAAGCTCGGGCTTTCAAGCACGCAGAAAACAAATAGCAATACAGATCCTCAGATATAGGGGGTTTGGGCTGGGTAACAATTGGAGTAGTCGGAAGGACCTGGTTTGATATTATTGGAATTGGAACGTCATGCGCGGCTGTCGTCGGGTAACAAAGTTATATCATTTCCAGCCGGGTAAGAAATAACAACAAATTGTCATTACCGTTGACAAGGTTCAGGTGGCACAAGGCGGCTACGGCTGACGACCAACGGAAACATGAAATAAACGGTGGTTGATGAGATTCCTTGACTGCCTAACGGCACGCGACGGGCTTTACGCGTCCATATTTGAGATTGGGGGGAATCTGAGCTTTTCGTCTCATCTTAAGATGAAAGAACTTGATAAATATCAGAAAAAAAAAGTTTATCCACTTAACATTTCAACTTTTTCGCGCTTTTTCACTCATTTTAAGCCTCTGCGAGAGCCATTAGTCGCGCGTGCCTTCTCCTAGTCGCTATCCCAACCTCTTGCCTGGTATTGAAAAAAATGTTCCTCGTTATTTCCTTTAAGAAAATGCTTTTACCTAATCATAAGTACTATATACCTGCGGATAAGACGCGCTTGCGTGTCTCTTTGTACAATCAAGCTTGCGGATAAAGCTTTTTTACCTCTACCTTCCGTTTAGTGTAGAATAAAATTAACGTCGGTGCCCTGGGCTGCAACAGACTTCCGTGAGGCGGAATTCTTCTGCTTTATACTCACGTTTTACCGGAGTTTTTCTTTTTCTCAGTTAGGCGCCTGAAAAATTCGGAGCATTGTTCCGGAGATATATATGAGAGTTCCTTTTTCAAACGTAGCAGCTAATCCTGCCAAAGGCATACTTCAGTATCTAGTAAACGGTGGGAACAATAATTCGATGACTCTGACACAGCAAGAGTTTTGCGGTGAATATTGATGGGGTGAAGTAATCATTTCAGCCTTTAAATTTTACGGAGTGACTATAAATCAACGAGGGTACTTGCATGAAGAGCGTTAACCAAAATCGAGTTTTTGAATATTTTAAGTATGTACAATCTGGTGCCGTGACAATTAGTCCTGTATAATAGACGGTATAAAAGACGACTGTGAGCTTAGTATTAAGATGAATTTTTACTTTTTATTGAGCAGTGGATATACCCGCACCGAATTACTTTGTGTGCAGGCGATTTTACAAACGACCAAACTCTGTTTTCAAGAGCTACACGCTAGTGAAACACTTTCAAAGTGAAACTAGAGGGAAAAGAAAAATTTTCCAACTTGTCAAGAGCAGGGGCGGTATACGGTCTCAATTTTCCTTCTACCAACATTACGCAACCCCACTAACGTAGGTGTGTACCAACTTGACTACTCCAACTGTATCCATACTCCGGGCGTACATACTTCAATACTAATTCTGTAACTACCCACCATTCTCGTTTCTGAAACAAGTTTCCAACCCAGGATAATATAGGTTCAGTTTGAACCGAGAAATTCTCAGTTTCATGCTGGAATAATTTCATTCACTTTTTACGTATAATAATTCAGGCTTTATGGTACACGTATTACCATCGGCGAGTCGACTTACGGCACTAAACAACCTTACGGACACCTGACCCAGTCCTTACGGCACGAAAACTGATACTTTTTACACAATCTCTGAAATAATTATTCACAGTCCGTTCATTCGCACCCTAGGAATTACTCGAGCTTATAAATCGGTGAACAGGATTCTGGGTAACTCGAATTTCGCAGCATTCCCTTCATGATTCTCTTCGCCTTTGATGAAATTTAACGAAATTACCCATCTATGCAGATTGCATAGTTTCGTCGGGTTTCTGCGATGGTATTACACCCTCCCACCATGCGTCGGTGTCTCTTCATCGTGCAGAGTATGTGCGCTGATACTGTTTAGTAATAAAATTCTTGCGACACATTCTGGCGAACGGAACTCTGCAGTGTGCAGCTTGTAATCCGTTTTCGCGATGTTTGGTTCAGTATCTTGAAATTTATAATATCCATCTCTTTGACCTTCCGGACCAGCGAAACTCGGGCATTTCAAATTTTCGATTACGATCGAGCGGATTTAGTCAGCTGTGCGAAAGAAGCGCGAGTAGTAAAAGTATAACGCCCTCTGTCTCTCGTTGATATGAGAATCGTAAAAATTTAATGAAACCCGATAGCTTTGAAGAGAGAAACGTCATACCATAGAATGGCAATATAAACATTCGGTTACCCTCATAGCACAGGTAGAGCTATAGCTCTGTTTTTACTTATCACTGTTTTTTGAGTAATTGAACGGCTTCCTCTTCCGCTTCCGTGAATCCGGAAATCCAGATTCCTGGAGAAATATAGTTCCAACCGAATTAGACCTCTGCGTTCTTCAGAAGCTTTGAGCCCGTCTTTCAGTTCGTTCGGTACTCAGACACCGTTTCGATTCAAGTCTTCTCGAAAAAGAAGCTAAGTTCAGCTTCCGTATCATGCAGCCATAAGTATCGCTATAATTACACAAGCCTTCGGTGTGCGTCTTATACTCGTCCACTTTGCACCGCAGTGTAACATATTTACGAGGGTAAAATACCCCGTGCAGCATCTGGCGTCACGATGTGGGCGTAGAAAAAGGTTCAAGTATCTCAACGTATGAATATCCGAGGTGGATTTAAACGGGAACCCCGAGGCACGGCATGTTTCGTTAATGCGGAAATCGGGGTGAATAGTTACCGGCGTAGTTGATTATCGTCCCCTTTGCCTGCACTCGAACGCTGCAACGACGTTATTAACTAATTACGTATATATCAGTTGACGTATAGTATTATTAGTGAACCGATGGATGATCATTCATGAAAATTACCCAATGAGTAATCGAGATGGCGAATTCGAATGGGGGCAGGGTTTACGAAATCGATGCGAGACTGCGGTGTATGAACTTCGTGATATGAAATATTGAAGCAACATTCTGTGCTATGCCTGAAAAGAGAACTGCGGGCATAAACTATTTTACAATGGCACAGCCCATGTGTATATAATTGATATTCAATAGTAGCGAAAGGAGAATATAGAATATAGAATCGATGTCCGCGTATAACGTAGATATGCCACGATGAATCCATGAATTACGTGGATACTTGTTGTCACCTTTTCTCTGTTTTTTTCTCCATCAAACCTCACTTGAGGCAATGATTTCAACGAAAATTTGTGAATGATTAATATCTCAAATTGAGCAGACACGCACTTCTACCTTCCACAAATAATTAAGATTATCACGAAACTTTAACCTCCTCGGATTCCGCGACTTGGGAAATAAATTTTTGGTCTGGCCCGTGCGATTACCAGGTTACGCTTCCCCAGGGTGCGAGAGGCTCTCCATCAGCCCACCGATCCAGACGGGTCAATCTTTTCACCGCTCTGTAGGGAGGCGAACTTTACGTTCGAAGCTAATTTCTTCTACGTATAACGCTTATATCCCTCACTCCGAATGCCAGTACCTCAGATAACTTGACGTGAAACATTGGAAGGATAAAACACACAACTCTCAGACCTTTTACAGTCTAGTGTAATAATGGTCCAAAGTAAAATGGAATGCATGGTGCATATCTTTCGAGACTGGCCATCAACCGTACCAAACATGAGGTGGCTAGCCAGACTCACAGAATACTAGCGACAGAGCCCGAGGCCTTGGTTGTAAAATGTCTTCCAATTATTTCGAGTTCCCCGAGTATGTTCTCAGACAAGGGAATGGGAGAATATTAATTCTGTCGGGCTAAGGTGGGAGTAAAGTAAATAGTATATATACCGGATAGGTGATGGTAACGAAGACTCAACGGTTGGGAAATAACTTAATTCGCCGTGATAAAACGAGAAGATAACTCTAGGCAGTCGTCTGTCTCCTCCACCTGTGACCACCTCACACAATAAGAATAACAGTAATGGCAATGATGATAATTAAACAAGTAATTCCTTGCCGTACTGTTATACAATTGTTATCGTATGCCCGCTCTCTCACTCTCTCTATTTTTTCTCAGTATTACTTTTTTGTTCCCATCTATCTCTCGAGACAATGAGTAATACAATTCCGCCGGGGTAAAATAAACCAACGGATAATGAAACGGGTTCAAAACTCGTTCTACTCTCCAGGGTACCAGATATCTTGTCTCTAGATATTTTTCTTTCTTTTCGACACAAGATTCTGATTAGGTTTCGGTTTACATTTCATTTCATTTCATCAATTTCGTTCAGTCGCCTCCAACCCGCCAACGAAGAATGGGATATTGGCTAATGAAGTGGATTACTTCACTCAAGATACAGCTTCCCGCGCACTTTACATGAGTTTCGATCCCTCCTCATCATTTGTTCCACTTCGTCCTTCCTAAAATTCCGATCGCGCGGTAGCAGTGAGAAGCAGTAGTTTGAGAAGTAAAAAAGCCGAAAGATTCATTCCCATTCCATGTTTTACGGTCATTCTTAAAATCAGCTCGGTAAGGTAAACGGAAACGAGGTTCGGACGGTTAGATGTTGGTCACGCAGTCGAGACCAGCGTAGTGGAAGTCAAGCTGGCGTACCATACGTAATGAAAAGTCTGCTGAAAATCGTGAAGATGGAGAAAGTGGAGATGGAGCCACTGAGAGCAAGACTTGAACGATTCTATTAGCGTAGACCTTGACTCAATCGGATCGCGATATTGATGGATTTCGATAACAGTGTCTGAAGCGGTATAAATGAGACAATCTTATCTGGCATTAGCGTCACCCTCATCTCCACAGTTGAGTAATCCCTTGAGAGATTTTCGGTTTTCGGAGTCGTTCACCCGCCCCGGATCAGCTACCGTGGTATAACTCCGGATCCAGTAACGGATAGAGTTGATTAGGATCATATTTAAGTGAACCGTCCTCCGGTCAGGTCTGAGGCGGATGACGTATGATCGACGATTGTCTTCGAGAAGTCTGGCAGACCGCAGTTCTGGTAGTCGTATTTCTGTCACCATCCATTTTTGGTGTAATTGATGATATACTTTGATCCTAATAGATCGCTAGTACCGTATAAACGATATCCATTATGGATGGATAAAAGCCAACGAAATGAACGGAAACGTTCGAATAACAAAGCTAACCATTTCTTGCCGAGTATACCGTCCGAATCATTGACGCTTCAGGTTTTTCGTTCGCAATACGTCTCCGATGAAATTAAGCGATCCATCAAGACTCTGATTCACTGTATCAAAGTGACTACGATGTGAATGGAATGATCGTGAAATTGATCTTGTTCTTTCCGATGACATGGAATATGGGTATTCTTGGTGTTCGGTAAATTGATGCTAAAATAATTGTATAGCAATTGATTACGCTCCACACTAATTACCCCACACACAGTCCGGATATTATCATTATACCTCAATTTGAATTTGCTAATTGACCGAGGGGTAATTATTGAGCATAAAAATCGGCTCGATTGTTATTATCCGATTAATTACAAGCCTGACTGGATATCGACTACTCGTCAAATGACGTTCTATTCACTATTATACCATTGTTGTTATCATCGAAGTTACGTCAATGGTAATCGTCGAGTTTCGAGCTCAAGATTCCCACCTGTTTCTCGACGGTTTAATTACGCATATTAATTACTTGGTTCAGCCCATTCGTCAAGCCACAATGTCTTCAATTACGAATACTTCGAGTCTTCATTACCATTTTCATGGAAATTGTGAACCTTCAGTTAATATTCCCTCACCGTTGACCCATGACTGTAGAAGTTATAAAACGAATTGAGAACAGCCGATAAATCAACAATGTCCTACTTGTTTCGGGCACTCTGCCACAGCCACTATTATACTCGCACACTCGACTTTCTGTTGCTGACACCTGCCACAAAGCCGGATTGCGTAACCGTGTAGTCACTATCATGTAGTTATCATCATTAAATGACAAGAAGTCAACAGCTCGTCACCAACGATGGGGGACACCAGGAGACGAAGTCGTCGGAATGATAGAGGGCAGTGGTACTCTTGGGTTCACATTTGAAACAAACTTTGAACAGTAACTCGAGAAATCCGGCGCATTCAACAGTTTGACTCGTTCTCTATATAGATTCGATGCATTCAGTGTACAAATAGCATCAGATGAAACAAAGTGCACAAACTTTCTATCGTCGATTGAACTATTTTGAAGGATTACTTCCGTAATGTAAGGGATAATCGTGACGCAGCCTAATATGACAAATATTAATGATAGAAGATTTTTTTTGTCAAAATCTGAGTTCGAATCGATCATTTCCAGATTTCGTGGTATCATTCCTTTACCATTTAGTACCACAGGCTTGTGATTTGACACGTCGCATGTGAATCTTGTGACGGATATAAAGTTGATTATTTCCACGGGCATTGTTCGTGTCGGATAAAGCGTCGTGTGAAGAGAATTTGGCGTAGCTATGACCAACAATGGAACCGCCCTCTGAACCGTCGGAATGGTTATGACGGTCCGAAACGGGTAACGGGGGTGACCAACGGATTGATTCATTGCCGGCCACCAACGTCAAGCGGTAATCCAAACGAACGAGTAGCGTAACACAGTCTCGTTTCGCGAGGCGAAAACATCTCTTCAATTTATGCAAACCTTCGAAGCCTCAAAACCCCCAGAGCTGCGCGCTAAGCGCAAAGTGCGCGTAAATTAGCGATGCCCAGTCTACAGTCGAGACGCCCTTTGTCCACAATGTATGTACAATATACATACAACCATCGCATCTTTCATAAGAATTTTTTTAACACTATTCTGTCGATTTTTGCCCTACCCCAGTAATACAACTTAATATTACTCCCCCTCCCCAGTATTAAACTCCCCCCCTGAAATTGCTGACCCTAACATTGACCCCCCCAAAGCGATATACCCTAATACTTGAACGATGGCCCAATCATTTGAAATCAGCCGAAGTTTCAACGTGACATCGCCAAATATTTCTCTTAATCGCTTGTAATCACTTGTAATCACCTGAAATCATATATAAATATAACTAACAACGGCGATATTCGGAAGATCAGCTGTAGGTAGAAAAAAATGAATGTGAATACCGACATTTTCCATTGAGCATGATGAAGCACCAAAACTTGTGCAGTGATAAGTAAGATCAATAGAGGGGGGTGTCGTGTTGATAGAATCGAGTGAGTTAATGCCCATAATTTCAGAGTGTTTTCTTACTATGAGTAACAACCCAAAGTCTTCTATCTTTGGCGCATATATTGTAGGAGACAGGTGAATGACGGGCACTCCGAAAAGTGATTCTTAATTAATTTTGACGAGCCCACAAAATTTAACGATGCAGGGTTATTACGGTGAATAATTTATCATCATTTGGAGTGAACGAATTCGTTAGATCGGAGTCGCAAATGGAAAGGCTACGTCAAAACCAAGTTCGGCGAGTTCTGGTGGTTGGTTTCATCACAGAACCACAATCTTAAAGAGGTTCGGGAAGTTCAAGGTAAGTCTTGGATAATTGGCCCGCTTGGGGAAAGAAAATTTCATTTTCTATACTCCATTGTGCTCGAACGACACCGTGCCTTGTCTACTCGATTGATTTCAAGCGAAGGTAGTCCCAGAACCGCTGCTCTTGCTCCTTCAACCGTCAGCACCGTGATGTTGATCCAAGTTAAGATTTGTCAAAAAAAAAAAAAAAAAA
>JAFFZH010016218.1:261781-284149 GCA_018420115.1 Euura saliciscinereae | reverse complement strand
GATCTACACATGTATTAGTTTAATGCCAATCGAATCACGAAAAAAGTTGTTGAATTATTGTATAATTATCCATTCGATAAAAAAAATTGCTTGAAATAAAACTCGAGTTGATTATTCATGAGTATTGTTATTTTTATTTCGTTTCTTACCATTCAGCAGGTTTTTTCCACATCGATGAAATATTCGAGTTTTAAATTTGACCGATTTTGTTGTAACCACTCCTTACAATAGAAAAACGATGAAAGCGCAGGATTTTTGCTGACTATTGATGGTCTAGTCTTCTCAGGTTTCCCGGCGTGGTGCTAAATCTATAGATTCATTCGCAGGGTCGGCGACTTACGAAATTTCAGGGTGTGGAGTTGTTCAGATGACGGGGGGGAGGAGGGGGTGAAGGCTCTTCTCAATATTTTTGGCAAAGTTTCATTAAGTACCTTTGATTATTCGTTATTATCACAGGCTTTTCAAAATCCATTGACAAATTCTAATTTTTAATCAAGACTTATGGGGTGTGGAATATTCACACGGTTGCAGGAGTGCTCCACACACTCCACACAGAAGTCGCCAGCGATGTTCATTCGTAGTGATGAGTCAGCCGAGTTAGTTAGCAGAGTTATATATAGTGAATGGTTCTTGCCGATCAATCAGTCGCAGTTCAAGCGAATTTGTCGAGAAAAAATTGCCAAAACATGGTGTTGGGAAAATTCGACGTTGCAATTGTGCTGGTCTTCGTAGTTGCTTATTCAAGGTGATTTCAACATTTTTCAAATCATTATATTGTTTTAGATGTGTTATATAGCTCTTTTTCTCAGTGGAATCTGCATGTTTCAATCTGAAACGAAACAGGCCTTTCATTTTGGTTTCTGACATGACATGAATTCAGTAAGGGCGATTTCGGAGCCGAAAATCAATTTTGAATGAATAAACATTTATTCCATTGATAGATTTTATGAATTATATGTCATTATCTTTGTAATTGAAGTTTTTTCTACAACAATCTAGATGCTCCATAATTCGTTGCTACTGAGTGTATACATATTTTCACACTTTTTTTAACGAAATTTCGAAATCTTTTCAATGACCAAAATGGCAAAAGCACCAAACAGAACGATTTTCCGTGCATTCAAAGGGTTTACGCTACGTCGTATAATTTCTCGTAGTAATATTATTTTCGTCAGGGTTAACGATTGGTAAGTCACTGTTTTTGACAAAAATAAGTTGTAATTGAAATGTTAGAGCGCTCATGAATTATTTCGCAGGGTATAATTTAGAATCTCTATCGGTCACAGTAACATCAAGATTTGTCTTTCTCTTGCGGTGTTATTTTAGTTGTGCTGCAATCACAGGAAACATTACTTTCGTAAGGAAGTTACTGATCGATACGGACGCCGGGAACACCTACGTCGACCAAGTCGCCGTGAACGTCCTGAAGACCCTAAAGGGCGCGGACAGGCTGGACGTGAGTCGAACTTACCATTCATATTTCGAATTCATTCAACAATACTGTCTTCGATCCACCCTCCTTACTCTGTATGATAGGCGATATTTTTCATGAAATTTGGGCTGACTTATTCACCATCTACTATGACGTGGGTGATCAGCAAACTTGAACAATAATCGTTTGAATATAATCAGATTGCACCACAGCTGGTTAAATTTCAATTAGCAGTCAATTCAGTCAGTTCGATTTCCAATACATGAATAATACACGGACACGGGGACGAGAATACAATTATGTCTGACAATCAGAACAGAACAGAGATGGCACGTGCACATGCAAGACGAGGTCCTTTGAAATCATTACCATCATACCTTCGCTCGGATGTTGCTAGCCTGACTTTGCTGAGGTCGCGTGGCACAGTGGGACGAAACCCCGAATTCGTGCCCAAAAATCCGAAAAGTGAATTTTGGATTCGGGGAATTTTGACCCTCGGGTGTGGTAGAGAAATGATTGGTGCATTCAAACCTCGAAGGGTATGGTCGTCCGTTCCATACCTGGCTCGATACATTAGTTCAAAGTCAGCCTTCGTTGAGAGTGCACGCGGCGAGTGAAAACGTAAGGAAAAACAGTGAACTTCAAAGATCAATAACTCGAAAGTTATTTAAGCGATATTAATTTTTCAAAATGGATTCTACTCCTGGAGGTATGTAGAAGATATTTCTGTATGAGTTAAATTGAAAAGTCACGTTCATCTGCTTGAAATACGACCATGTTTGGTACCCTGTGAAAACGATATGAATTTTTTGATTTCTACTTTCACATGGACAAAAAGTACATTTCTCCAGGTATCTCCACCTTCGTTCAAGTCTCAGGCTTTAGATTAGTCTATCAGCTGTCGAAACCAGCTTAGATCGCCTGCGCGATCTTGCGCGAAAGTGTGTTTTTTAGTATATCGTGCGCGGATACGCAGCGCGCTATAGCTACCACGCTGTGCGCCGGGTCTGTCGGGTGTTCAATAAGTACAATAGGGAACTTATACCTGTCTTCAACGTACATAGGGTTCTCGTAACAAAGTAGTACAGTTCTTTTATAGTCACGCATTGTTCACGATGAATTTTATTGATGATTTAGTCAGATAGAAAATTAATTTCAGAAAGAATTCAGTTTGTCCAATGAGTTAGATGGTATGTACTTTATTAATTATAGTTTACGTTGAATATTGTCACTTTTCTAATTTTCTGTGGCTTTATTACAGGGTCTAGTACCGACGACAATTTACTGTACACCCGGAAGGAGGTCTTCGTTATGGTGAAAGGGAATTTCAATGAAACATGCAACGATTTGGTGGAACACCTTTTAGCCGAAATTTCGAAGAAGAGTGGACGTTCGGTGCTCATTCGGGAGAATACGAAGAAGTCTCTTTCACTTCTATTCACCAAAATGCGAACAAAGTGGCAATCGGTCAATAGGCATGAAGATCGATTTTACCAGAAATATGAGCAATGGCTCGATGAGTCCGTGTCCTTTCCGGTACCTGCTCTTTCTCAGAAGACACCTGCAGTGACCGCGACCGCTGCACGTGGTCGCCCTTCTAAGGACTTCGAGTCATTAAGGAGGTTCGTCAGTGAATGCATTAGTTTACGGATTGATTGAACATTTTTGTATGGGTTCCTTTACACGTAATACAATTGCTGAAATAATTTCAAAATTTTTGACCAGCCCGTTTACGAGAAAAAAATTGATGATTTCAGCTCCTTATACATGGGTTCTTATGGGAGTTCGGTCGAAATGATACGTATAACCCGAATAACGTAGAAAACCGCTTTAGGACTTGAACAAAAAAATATGCAAATGATGCAATAAACCTTTAAGAAGATAATAACGGAAGACGGGAGAATTCGACCAGCGCGTTTATAAATAATAGGTGAAAATAATAGTAAAAGTGCATACGTTTCGCTCGAAGTCGGCGCGGCCCGTGTGAGACTTGGCAGCACCACACTCAATGAACTCGACATGACGCGGCGTTAGGGTTAGAATATTGCGTGCAAACCGGGGCGCGAACATTCAAAAGCATTTAAAATTCGAATAAATAAATACGAACTGAAACTTTTGATTTCGCAATTTTTTTTATTATTGTAGTCATTGTTGTATTAGTAATTAACTGTCAGTTCTCATGATATCGATGCGTATGTAAACATACAACCGGCCTGCGAGTCCATAGCACAGTTAGCACTATAGCAGTCGACGTAGCAGTCTTGCCAACTTATTATCGGCTGCTGTGTTGCCGTTGTTCGGCTTGAAATATATAATGTTTGAAACTAAAATACTAACATTTATTTTCACTTCACACTATTCATTTTGCATAAAAAGTGTAAAATGAAATAACAATTCATACTTTTCTCGCGTCACATACAAATGTACATGGTTTTTATAAGTACGAAATTTTGATTCGTGTGCGTGGTATTGGCCCGGAGCCCCTGTGTATAAGCATAGGCTTTCCCCTCTCACCGCCCGTCTCTCGCGGGCACTGACGAACCTCCTTAAGTGAAAATTCGAAACGAAGGAAGACCGAAAAAGTCCGTGCAACGTTGACTACAAGCGAGTTGGCATATGCTACTCAAATGAGCCTTCGATCTTCAGGACAACTGGATGCTGCGAAAATTGTGAAGGATGCAACGCAGACGAGTCCAACGAGAGCTTCAAAGTATCGAACAGCTTTTGAAACAAAACCCGAAGAACCATTATCTGCAGATGCTGCGCTTTCCTTTTTGGTGGACCGTCAATTGTCCAAGAGTGACTACCAAGCACTGAGATCACTGAGTGTTGCACAGCATAGTCGTCTAATTCCTCCGTACTCGAAAGTAGCAGAAGCGAAAAACCTGTGTTATCCACCCCATACGGCTACTACTATTACGGAGAGCAAAGCAGAAGTTCAGTTACAGGCTTTGTTGGACCATACTGTTCAGCGTATTTTATTACTTCAACGTGAAGTTATTTCGAGTATAGCTGACAAGAATGTTAAAAAGATGACCCTCATTTGCAGGTGGGGCTGTGACGGAAGCTCTGGACAAAGTGCATACAAGCAGAAATTTGAAGATGACAGCATTTCGGATACAAGTGTGTTCTTCACTTCGGTTGTGCCATTACAACTCGTATCTGTCGATTGTAAATCGAATGCTGAAATTGTGATTTGGAAGAACCCCAGGCCTTCATCTCCACGGGTTTGTAGACCACTAAGATTACAGTTTCTGCACGAAAACACGGATTCAACAGTCGACGAAGAACGCTACATCAATGACCAGATAAAGACACTTGTTCCTTACGAAACAATCATAAATCAGAACGAAATCTCAGTTGCATTCCAAATGACATTAACAATGATCGATGGGAAAGTTTGTAACGCATTGACATCAACGAGTTCGGCTCAACGTTGCAGTTGCTACCTATGTGGAGCTACATCCAAAAATTTCAACGACATCGATGCTCTTCTCGAAAGAACAGTCAACGAAGAGAATTTCAAGTTTGGACTATCTACTTTGCATGGGTGGATACGTTTTTTCGAATGTTGTTTACATTTGTCCTACAAAATGAAAATAAAGAAATGGCAAGCACGTACTGAGGAAGAAAAGCGGATTGTACAAGAGAGCAAGAGGGTTGTTCAGAAGGGCTTTCAAACGCAATTAGGACTGATCGTCGATTATCCGAAGCCTGGACTCGGCAGTACTAATGATGGAAATACAGCTCGGCGCTTTTTCGAAAACTCTAGGGTGTCTGCAATGATAACAGGTGTCGACGAAAAATTAATCACACGCTTCTACGCTATTCTGCAGGCTATTTCGAGTGGCCATGCGATGAATATCGACAAATTTCGAAAATATGCGATAGAAACTGCACGACTATTTGTACAGCTTTACCCGTGGTATTATGTGCCTACTTCGGTGCACAAACTTCTGATCCATGGACCAGAAATAATAGCTCATGCATTGTTACCAATCGGCCAGTTACCTGAAGATGCTCAGGAAGCTCGGAACAAGGACATCAAAAGTATCCGAGAAAATTTATCACGAAAGTGTTCGAGATCAAAAACAATGGAAGATGTTTGGAACCGGCTGATGGTAACATCTGATCCGTACATTTCCAGCATCCGTAAATTGCCACAGAAGAAAATGCGAAGTTTAACTCCGGAAGCTGTAGAATTGTTGATCCCACCTACAATAACGAGTCAATCTACAGTAGAAACGGATTCTAAATTTGACGACGATGATTCGGATGAGGAAATTGTATTCCACTAATCTTATAAGCCTTCACATTTCATGACATTAATACTGAAAAATAAAAAGTCTTTATTCCTGTATATGCATATGCCTAAACTTTTCCCACCATTTTGCTTTTGAGATTTTTGACTTTCGATTCGTAATCAGCGACCCCAAAACCCCCCGAGTACCGACTTTCACTCGAATCCATTAGGTTTCTGAAGAAATTTGTTACCGTTTTTGGTCCGCCATTTTGTTTTTGAGATTTTTGACTTCGGATTCGTAATCAGCGATCCCAAAACCCCCCGAGTACCAACTTTCACTCGAATCCATTAGGTTTATGAAGAAATTTGTTACGGTTTTTGGTCCGCCATTTTGTTTTTGAGATTTTTGACTTCGGATTCGTAATCAGCGACCCCAAAACCCCCCGAGTACCGACTTTGACTCGAATCCATTAGGTTTTTGAAGAAATTTGTTACCGTTTTTGGTCCGCCATTTTGTTATTGAGATTTTTGACTTCGGATTCGTAATCAGCGACCCCAAAAACCACCAAGTACCGACTTTCACCTGAATTCATTGGGTTTTTGATTTTTGGGTACAAATTCGGGGTTTCGTCCCACTGTGCGCGTGGTCCTCAAAAGGCTTCAAAGTCTTGCGGCTTACGTCATTTCAGAATTGAACTATTTACATTCGCGGATAAATGGAGCAAAGATATGTGTATGACACGGTTAATGTACCTGTTTGAGAAATGTCGTTCCGTCCGTTTTGTAGGTAGGTATGCCAATGGCGTATTATACAAGTGACCTCGCAAGTGACGTTTTTCAAGATGGTAAATTTTGGGATCACTCATTCACTTTCGGCTTCGCGTGTTATTGGCAGTCTTCGTCAATTCATCGAGTATCATCTTAGTTTTGGCCTGGAGTTGTTTCGAATTGCATGATCACCATTTTTTCATACCGAGTATACGTATATTGAAAGTCTTTCAGCATTGAAATCTGAGTCGTATAAACGGAGGATTTTCCAGTCCAACAATTTCCCCGCGCCGTCGAATGAAGACAAGAAACATGTTTGGTAAAGTTTGTGTGCCTTTCTGAAAAATGTTGTTCCATAGATTCCTGTCTACAAAGGTGCTGCCCATCCCTTGCTCTTGGTCGACACCAAAGATAACTTTTTCGGTGAAGATGGGTTAACCCGCGAATTCGGAGACTTCGACTATCCTGACCCTCCGTCGACGGACTTGATCAAATCGACGCACGCCGTGATCGCTATGATTAATCTGGTCGGAAAGAACCCAGGTCAGTTTGGGTTCAGACATTTCTTTCAATACTCAAACAATTGACTAAAGGTTCATGTTTCATCGCGGCTTTCCGTACTCGATATATGTATTTTGCTAACTGTGGTAACGATTATCGTCATAACAATGTGTGTTTCGTAACAACACGATTGAATGCTTCACGTTGATCTAGGCTAGGTAAGGTGACGATCCTAGCTCTCGGTCCGTTGACGAACATCGCCCTGGCAATTAGAGTGTGTCCGGAATTCCTCGATAAGGTTCAGCAGATTATTTGCATGGGGGAAGTACGGAGGGACGGGGAAATTATCAACCTGGCATCGAATTTAATTTCCGGGCTGACCTCGACGTCAATTACGCCGTTTTCAACTCGTCGAAATCGAAACCGACGATATTGGTGCCACTCGAAACCTGCGACAGAACTCGCGTACCGATGGTACGTTGACGACGAACAAACTAAATCCATCCCTGTCCAACGCATCTTTTTGATTGGTCTTTCCACAGGACGTCAGATTGTCGCTCAGCGAAGTAAACAATGCTTACGTATGGTTGATCGATAATGCCTCGTAGTAGACTATACGAATATTACCGGCAATGCTGCCAACACAGTCCTGATTCAGGAGTTGTACGTCAATTTCTACCAAGATTTATTCTTCAGATACATCACCGACGGGCTCCCATTCAAGCATAGAAACGTACCAACCGAGGGAACCACCGCAGCTAATTAACCACCAGATTAGCAGGAGGATGACTTTTTACCATTTCGCGACGAAGCCCCTCAACCAGTTTGCATGCAAGCTGCATACAATGAAGAAACCTGTAAAATTGAAAAAATACGTGGTTTTTGGTGAATTATCATCTTGAAAATTGGATCATAACATTTTTGGCGGCCCAGACTCTACCCTTACATGTTTGCGCATATACCTCCGTCCACTCATAGGTGAATTTTAGATAAAGTATCTTTTTCGAGACAAATTTCTTGTCGACAGCCAATAGAATCGATTTTTCGGTCATTTAATCTCCGAAAAAGCAAACTGTCAATTATATGGAGACTGTACGTGTTATGACCTGACTTTTTAAAGTTCAGTGACCCGGACCGCTTCTTGGGCGATGAAGTCTGTCTGCAAGGTTGAAAAAGATTTATCTAAAATCTGAACTGACGGATAACCGAGAGTTACCAGCTGAGTACGGTCGATACCATTGACGGCATGCGCGAACGACACGCTCTCAAGATAAGGCAGGGTTCTTCTAATCACCAGGCGAAAATTTGGAAAGAGTCAAAGTCCGACCAAACGTTGTTAACCCTAGAACGCATGTATCATTTTTTCTACCCTCTAACGCATGAGTGGGGACCCCACGCGTTTCTTGTCCATAAAATCGTTCGAAAACCAAAAAATATGACTTGTAAGTACATGCATTTTTTCGTGTTTCAAGGTGAGAAAATCCATCAAAAGTGCTAAAAATCGGCAAAAGCGTAATTTCTTGAACAAAAATTCATATCTTTTTTTGTAATCAACTAATTTTCAAATTTCAAACGGGGTTCCGAAGAGGATACATCAGACTTCTAGAAAAAAATTATTATCGCCATGCCCTCTCGAAAAAGTATATTTATTCTGGAATATGAAAATGGGCAAAATTCACAATACGAAAATATTTTTAAAAAGTCAATTAAAACGTAACAAAAGAGTGTTTGCAAAGGGTTGACGTATATTTTTAGACTCGTTCATTGTATTTTGTATTTGTATTCTCATTACGAATGGTTGACATAAGAAATATCTTGATCTAGAGGGAACAGCTGAATTTACTTACTTTCACGAAACACTAACGGAAACGACAAAGTGGGGTCCCGCACGACCACAGAGGTTATTCAACACCGTTGTACTTGACGACTAGCGAGCAGCTGATGCTATTGTTGGTGTCACGTCAAGGCCAGATAGAGAAACTAAATTATGGTCACAGTCCCTGACCGATGACGTCCATTTCTGGCTTACCAGCACAGATTGAAAGTCGCCTGGGGTCCTAAACGACCCCGTACGTGCGTTCTAGGGTTGAAAAAAAATCGTTTTATTTTTCCCATTAGTAATACTGTCAGCGTGTTCAAACAGAAAATTGAATTGAACTACTCATCACATAATACAACTTATCGTCTCGTCTAAAACGAGGAACTCTGCAGAGTTTGCTGTGCTTTTGATCACCCTTCTTACCATGTTTTATTGAAATCCAATATTGTATGAAATCGTTGAACTCAGAAAGAGTTGCAAGTGGATTTACTCAGATGTGACTGAATGAAAGAAAGAGAGTCGATTCTCTGCTTTTATCTTTGATGAAGTCACATCTGAGTAAATGTACATACTTGACTTGGTTCTTTGCGAGCTCAACGTTCTGATACAATATTAGATTTTTTACCACACATGCATTAAAAACTCGTGTTTTTTGCCCTCCTTAACGGGATGGAAGTCACAGTTTTCTGACCGGGACAATAAACCGGGATAAAAACTTGTCAAGAGGGATAAAAACTTGTCAAGAGGGATAAAAACTTGTCAAGAGGGATAAAAACTTTGGTAGCAGGGAAAAAAACCTCTCGTAACCATGGTAACGATGAAATAAACTAAGAAAGTGCTGCCCCCAGTGGAGAACACCGTTCTCGTGGTTCTAACCTCACTTTCTCTGGTTTTTAATGCATATGTGGTAAAATAGTATATTATGCACCACGGGAAGGAAGCAGGCGATTTTTGGCGAGCGCGGATTTTGCAGAACGAGTTGCAATTCGAGGGCGCCGAAGGCGCCCGAGAGTGAAAACGAGTTCTGCAAAATGCGCGAGACAAAACGCCTGCTTCCTTCCCATGGCACATATGTTATTTTCTACCACATATGCATTAAAAACGAGAGAAAGTGAGGTTAGAAACACGAGAACGGTGTTCTCCACTGGGGGCAGCACTTTCTTAGTTTATTTCATCGTTACCATGGTTACGAGAGGTTTTTATCCCTGCTGCCAAAGTTTTTATCCCTCTTGACAAGTTTTTATCCCGCTTGACAAGTTTTTATCCCGGTTTATTGCCCCGGTCCGAAAACTGTGGCTTCCATCCCGTTTAGGAGGGCAAAAAACACGAGTTTTTAATGCATGTGTGGTAGAAAATAACATATGTGCCATGGGAAGGAAGCAGGCGTTTTGTCTCGCGCATTTTGCAGAACTCGTCTTCACTCTCGGGCGCCTTTGGCGCCCTCGAATTGCAACTCGTTCTGCAAAATCCGCGCTCGCCAAAAATCGCCTGCTTCCTTCCCGTGGTGCATAATATACTATACCACCATGATATAATAAGTCAATATACGGTTTAACAGAAGCTGAATGTACACAGTTAGTGTTTCGATCGAATTCAATCTACGTATATATTATATGAAATACACATTCTCGGGAGTTTCTCAGAAGCCACCTGTAAAATATGTAAAAAAAATGCAAAGTATCTCCATGGTACAAGAAACATAAAGATAGGATAGCTATCGAAATTGCCGAAATACGTATGTGTTTTGAAAAATTGTCTCTGGGGCGGCAAAAATTTCCTACCCTAGGGCAGAAAGAGCCTTGGGTCCACCTCTGTTTCCAGCGAGAGAAAGACACTTGCAGGTTCCAGGAAAATTGAGTATTCAAACAAACTCTAACATGCAGTTCAAAGTCAAGTAAATCTCGAAAGGACATCTGCTTGCTATCGCAGATAACCCCAGAGTGACGAGAGGAGAGTTGTATCCCTGGCTCCCCGCTGCACTCTCAGTTACAGCATGACAGGTGTCTTGCTAATATCCGGACATAATGTGATAAACTTCTACAATTACGGAATCCATAAAAAAACGTGTCGTGCATGTTTTCTGTGCTCAGGCTGTATCTTGAATTGAGACTGAGCCGTCACGCTTCCGAAGGTGACGCTCGGGTGCGCTCGGCTGGAGCAAGACATTCATCAAATGATGATGAAATATCAATATAATTTGTATTGATAAGTTTTTACTTCTGTCGGGTGGTCTAAAGCACACACCCGTTTTTTATAACATGTGCAAGCGGCTAATTGCATGCCGGGTGTGTAGGGAGATAGATTTGCGCATGCGCAGTACACAATTTCTTTTATTCCATACATGACCGGTAAGGCCGATTTCGCTATCTATTTTCGGGGGCCAAAGAGCGGTTTTACCGACCGAGAAGTTTCTACTCCCGCTGTGGGAGTGAAGACAGTGAATAAAGAATTTATCTACCAGTTTGCTCTGCCGTACCGACCAAAAGACCGTGAATAAAGAATTTATCTCCCTAGGGAGATAAATTCTTTATTGTAGTTACGTCACATAACCTAAAATGTAAGCACTGATCTGCCCGCGAAATCGGCTTCCGTTCATGTATGGAATAAAATATCGTGTGCACCACGGTCGCATCAGACGTTTTCGCTCCCTCGGTGGATACCCCCCTCGCCTTCGGCTCGGGTGGCAAACCCACGCTCGGGAGCGAAAACGTCCTTTGCTCCCTTGGTGCACAATATACTATTATTCCATACATGAACGGAAAGGCCGATCTCGCTACCTATTTTGGGGGAGCGAAGTGCGGCTTTACCGACCGGGAACTCTTTCTTTCCGCTGGGAGACTATTCGGTAAGAAAGACCAGTTTTTCCTCCCTAAAAGTCTTTCTTCCCTGATAGTCTTTCTCCCCTAGTTTTCTCTGCCGTACCAACCAGTACGGCTCGGTCGGTACGTCACCTAAATGTAAACACTGGTCTGCCCGCGAAATCGGCCTCCGTTCATGTATGGAATAAAATATCGTGTGCACCACGGTCGCCGGACTTTTCACTCCCGAGCGTGGATGCCATCCCTCGCCTTCGGCTCGGGTGGCAACTCCACGCTCGGGAGTGAAAACGTCCTTTGCTCCCACTATCGTCCCTAGTAAGTCCGTGGTCCCTAGGGAGAAATTCAGATCACTTTCGTCCCGCGCGCCCCGGTGTCGCAGGACGAAAAACCTGACGCGAGGTTGAAGTTTTTTTTTGTTCCGCCAGGTATTTGGATTTAACCAACGTCCCAATGTCCCAAATATGCTACTGCTAGGCTATCCTAGCTCTTTTGGCAATTTGCGACTTGTGAGATTGCTGCCCTGCTACCCCAGCTGGCACTCCACCGCACAGTGGGCAAGGATACTTAACTATAGAAGGATGCCCAGATCCGGCCGTTGACGCTGATTGGCTAGTCAGTTGTGACGTAGCGCTAGACCCGAACTCCGCGGCACAACCAAAATAACGGCTACATATCATTCATTTCTACAGTTTTATGTCGTTCTGACCGTACAAACTATTATTGGAGGCTATTATTTTCGGAATTAAATATATTAATATGCTTTTAGGCAAATTAATCACAAGAACAAACACATATATGTATATATTTTACTGAAAAATTCAAAGGAATTGGAAATAACGTGTGGCATGCAATATTAATTTCAACATCTCTCGTAACGTTGAGTATTACTTTGTGTATGTATAACACAATTCGGATAATACTTAGGAAAAACGGATTGGATAAACGGATTGACAAACATTGGGTTTCATTAGGATTTTAATCAGACAATATGTAAACCAAATCGTCGCCTTGGTATTTATTTTCCCTACAGACTATTCTGTAACGAACTGGAGTTTCATGAAATAAATTTGAAATAGAAATACAAATTGAGTAAATATAATGAAAAACTGTTGTAAGGATACATCACTTCAAGAAGATTATACAATACTGTCATGGCAATGCTTTCGACCAATGTTATTTAAATTTAAAGTCGAAAGTTCCGGTCGAATCTAAATGGTCTGTAGGGCAAATAAATACTTACTAAGGTGGCGAAATATTCCACAATCTATTCGATAATTTTGCGCTGCTTATTGCGAATACGCATTCTAATTTCATTTTCCACAGCCACAAATCCTCCCAATTAAAAATTGAGTGAACGCATTTATGTTTATGTTAAATTAAATTTTTCTATTATGTTAATATAATATAATATTGAATTATTATAAACCATACATATTCAAAAATATGTATGGTATGTATGGTTAGATTCAAAAATATGTATAGTTAACCTCAAAACACTGTTGTCACGAGTACATTTACTCGAAAAACATGGCACTAGCAAACGTTTACAACACAACAGAATATTATTTTAACGTAATCCACGGGATAACCTAGTTAGAATGGAGTTAACACGATGAAAATGATGTAAAACCGTGAAAACCATACTTACGGCTATGGATAGAGGTCTACGACGGGTCTAGCGCTACGTCATCAGTCTACCCCCACCACCGAACCGGCCGTTAACATTGTGCTTATGGGATCTGGGCATCCTTCTATAGTTAAGTATCCTTGCACAGTGGGTGGGACGAAATCCGAAATCTCTGACCAACTGTAGAAAAATGAAGTCTCATCCTCGGGGTTTTGGAGTGGTGGGTAGGTAACGGAAAAGGCCGAGGGTCGGAATCCAAACCGGGAAGGGGACGATCCCTTTATACCTGCCATAGTATTCCAGTTCTAAAGTGACTCTCGCTCGACATAGTCGCATGGCGCTCTGAGCCAAATTTACTTTGTTCAGTTTAGAAAGTCGCCAAATTTAGAAAAATCACGCAAAAAAAAATCTTAAAAATGGAATTGAAAGGGGAAAGTAAGTACAATATCATCATGTAATTGAAATTTTTTATAATGATTCATGTGATATCGATAAAGGAATTCTCTCTAAATTTTTTGGAGTGACATATTCACTCCAAGCTCGGAGTGAGAGTGTGCTTCACTCGACTTGGAGTCAATAACCACTCTTTTAGAGAGTGAAACTGATCACTCTTTCGCAAAGAGTGAATATTTTCACTCTAACGTGTGGAGTGATTTATTTTTCGCTCCAACTGTCACTCCACAAAGAGCGATTAAGATCCCGCGCAGGCTCTCGGCGTAACCGCAGACACACATGGATAATGCCATAAGAGGTTAGCGGGCGAGTTGACGAACAATCTCTTCAGTTTGGTCAACTTTGTCTCCAGTTCCGTCTCTTCCAGTCGTCCTTTGAGTTTTGATTATACGATACTACGGTGTACCTGTATTCATCATCCGAAAGTGTGAGGATTCGAGGTATACAGCAAACTTGGAGTGATTTACGCAAGTGAGGTCACATAACCTACAAATTCGTTAAGATCTGAACGAATGTCAAGAAAATGTGTAATCTCTGATGCGCGGTTGCTATAGACTGAATCCATGGCAAATCGAACAACCCGGAAACTGTCATGTCGCAGTCTTCCCATAATGGAAATACCTATGTTTTTTTCTGAGATAAAGAAGGGACCCGTATTTTTTTAGGAGTGAAAATATTTGAGGAGCGAAAATGCCACTCTTGTGGAGTGAAAAGGTCACTCTTGTGGAGTGAAAATGCCACTCTTCAGGAGTGAAAAGGCCACTCTAAAAATCAGAGCGAATTTTCACTCCAAGGAAAGAGTGATAATTCACTCCAGTTGGATTTGCGCTGTTTTCAGTAGCGCTTGGAGTGAATTTTCACTCCAATAGAGTGAGTTTTCACTCCAAAAAATTTAGAGAGTTATTTGTCTGAAAATCAACGTAAAATTGCAACGGAAAATCGTAGACACGTGGAGAAAAGTTGAGTTGCTCCTTGTTGTGCGGCAGCTGGACTTGTTCTAGGTTGTTTTATTGATCCAATGTTGAATGAAAAGAGCAAAAAATCAAGCGATTCTACGCGTCACCGCTATTGATGCAGGTTTTTTTTAATGGAAGGTGCATTTTTCTAAATTTTGATCAATTCAAGCTTAAAATATCTAGGAATGGTTCAGGTAAAAGTTGTGCATCCAGTGCCCTAGGTGGGCCATTTTTGGCTGACAATGAGCCTCTTGCAAAAGGTCCAGAAAATTATCAATTTTTTTCTCCATTGCCTTCACCCCGAAAACAAGGGTTTCTTCTTGACATTCATTTTACGAAGCAACCTTCCTTTTCATGGATAATTCAAGGATTATTGATGACTAGTTATCAATATATATTAGGGTGAGGTTCAATATTTAACTGCCCATTCATACGTATTCTATAACTTTGAAATTTCAGAATCCATTGCCGATGACCCTGCAGTACCTGGTTTACTCAGAAAGGATAATCCTGCAGTACCTGGTTTATCCAGGAAGGATATTTTCGTTCTCATGAGGGACAAATTAAATTCTGGTGCGGCTGCAGCCTACAAAGAAATTGAAAAGGCGATGTCAGAAAAATTAGAACGTCCTTTCAGGCTATCGGATGATGTAAAAAGTGTCATACGCAGATTATTGTCGGATTTTAACGCAAAATGGAAAACCGTTTCGAGGCACGAGGACAGATTTTTTAATAAGTTCTCCGAATGGCTCAGTGTGTTCGTTCCTTTGGAAGAAACTCCAGGAGCTTCAAGAAAGTCCAGCAACATCCGTCGGCCTTCTGTGGGATCTTTCGAATCTAGTGAGCGGACAAAACGAAGAAAGATTGAAGAATTTCGAGCAGGGACAAGTGCCGAAGAATCGTCTCGTGCGACTCACATGAGTCTTCGAGCTGCAGGGAAATTGGACGGGGCAAAAGTACTTGAAGATGTTACTCTGGGCAATCCTACTATGGCGTCAGAATACAGGCAATCTTTACGTACCGTTGCAGAAAATTGTTACTCCGATGTTGCTGCTCTTTCTCTATTAATTGAAAACCATATGTCCAAACACCTGTATCAGGCAATACGTTCCGGAGCGCTCGAACATAACTCGAAATTATACCCATCTTACAAATCTGTGATGCAGGCAAAGAAAAAATGTTATCCACCCAGAGATGACATAAGTATAACTGAAACTAGCGCCGAAGTAAGGCTTCAAGCACTGTTGGATCATACAGTCAATCGTATATTGTCAGTGCAGGGAGACGTCTTGACTTGCCTCTCGTCTGGTAAAATTTCAAAATTGAATTTTACCTGCAAATGGGGTTGCAACGAAACATCTAGGCGAAGCATTTTGAAACGAAAATCAAACAATGACGACGAAAACAAATTGGAAGCAACCATTGTTTTCACTTGGCTTGTGCCATTGCAGCTCATGTTCGTCGATGAGGTAAACAAGAAAGATATAATTATCTGGAAAAATCCGCGGCCCTCGTCCTCTCGGTTTTGTAGGCCGATAAAAATTGAGTTTTTTAAAAAAACTGCGGAAAGAACGCGAAACGAAGTGAACGGCATCGAAAAACAGGCAAACCAGCTTCCATCTTTTCTCACAGTTGTCAACGGAAAAGAAATCAATGTCACCTACGAATTAGCCTCAACAATGGTTGATGGAAAAGTTCGCGATTCATCGACATCTACTGCATCGAATCAGCGATGCACTCTTTGCGGCAGCACATCCAAGGACTTTAACGACATCGACGAGATGTTAGAAAAAAAGATAAATGAAGATCGATTGGAAAATGGGGTATCTTGCCCGCACGCGTGGATTCTTTTATTTGAGTGCCTTTTAGATATTTCATACAAATTAGGAATTGAAAAGTGGCAATCGGATAAGAAAAGCGTTGAAAGTCGTACAAAGACGATACAAAAAGGTTTGCGTCAAAAATTGGGACTTGTGATTGATGAGCCAAAACAAGGTTTTGGTAGCACGAACGGTGTTGATACTGCTCGTCGGTTCTTCCAAAATTCAAGGTTTTCCGCATCTATAACGGGACTGGATGAAGATCTAATCAAAAGATTCCACGTAATCTTGCAAGTGATATCGTGCGATTTTGAGATAAACGTAGAGAAATTTGAAGAATACACCGTTGCTACGGCCAGAAGATTCGTACTTTTATATCATTGGTATGACATGCGCACTACTGTACACGAACTCTTAATTCACGGTGCAAGAATAGTAGAACTTTCGATGTTGCCAATAGGACAGATACCAGAGGAAGCCCAGGAAGCTTGTGATAAATATATGAAATCATTCGGCCAAGACTTTCCCAGGAAATGTAGCCGGAAAGAACATATGGAGAACGTTTTCTCGCGGCTTTTGATTGCCTCCGATCCCGTTATTTCGAGTTTGCGAAAGCTGCCAGCAAACGCGACCAAATCATTATCGCGTGAAGCAGTGGCGTTGCTGAAGTCGCCAGCTGTTGACAAAAATGAGCCAATTCTAATGAGCGACTCTAGCGATACTGATTACGATAGCGATCCTGCAACAGACTACTGCAGCGATTAAATTCTCTAAAAGATGAAAAATATATGTTTTTTTTAGTAATGGTTTATATTCGATGTAATTCTTCATTAAATCAACGATCATATTCGAATTCGTATTGTTTATTTCCATACTCTCTACCAATCCACTATACCGATTCCGTATACACTGTGACGGGGAATACACTGTCGTACCGGAAACACAAGGTGTGCAAATTAAAGCTACAAGTGTTGACTTTCGCCGGCACTGGGCGGAGTTTTTTTTTTTTTTTTAATTGTGCGTTCCATTGTTCAGTTAAACCGCTCCGAAGCGATTGTTGCCCGGATCCACGCTTGAATGTCAATTTGAACGCCTCGCACGGGATGCAGATTTTTTTTTCTCAAAAATCCATTCCGAATAAAGGTTAGAAAATTTGCTAAGCTTTAAAATGCGTTTTGACAAACCCACGTAGGATTTTTTTCCGCGGAGTTACGCCTGATTAAAGCAATCGGAGGACTCCGACGGGATCAGAAGGTTTTCAAGTTATAGGTCTTGAATTTTAACTAGACTAGAGAATTCCAAAACTTATACCCCCGCGCTTTGTACGTCCGAAATGTCCTGTTTCCTCGGGCATAGGTAATTGTAAATGTTTCCAAGGAAGGTGACAATATGTTTTACGATTGTCTTTTTTCCCCCAAAATCTATTTTACCCCTGACTGTGATAATACACCACGTGTATGGTATTATGATTATTCGATTCGCGTAATGTAAGTTATACCTATCTCTATCTGCCAGAGCAGAGGCAATTTGAGCAGACCACCAGCAAATATGCAAAATGTTAACAGCTGGATGATGAGACGGACGAGTTATGAAAAATTCTGAGACAACGAAGCTGAAGACATTTCTTCGATACCTCGCATTATTGTAAAATATTACATATAAAAGTACATAATAAATTTCATACAGTTATGATCGAATTCACGATATAAATTATCATGTAAATTGAGAATGTTGTATATTATTATGTACTTTATCACATGATTTTTTCTGACCCTTACGTTGTACAAATACACATAATTTATCATCTAATTTCTTGTGTAATGTTTTACATGAGTTTTAGCCTTACGAGTTCCAACTTCTCTAAAGAGACTCGAATCAATCACAATCATATCAAAGCTCATGAACTTAAAACTTTGTTCTTTTACTATGAAGTCCCGTAGCTCAAGCTGACGTCTCGGGTTTTTTCTTCTTCTAACTCTTTTTCCCCTTCCAAAACAATCATCACTGCCAGATACTAGAAGCTAACTCCATGGAAATCGTAACCTTTATACTGTATATAATCAAAGGCCCCCGGGCCGTCAATTATGTTATAAAGCCAATGTACTCATGTGCTTCGCAATTATAAATAAACACTGTTCAAACCATAACAAACCAAACCAACCGTAGCTCAAGCGGTAGCGTCACTGCTTGCAAATTCGAAGGACCGCGGTTCGATCCCGACTCGGTGTCCCTTTTTTTATTTATTTTTAATATCATAAAATCCGGTCATGTAAAACATCCTACGATAAATGAGGTGATGACATATGTGTATTTGTACAACATAATGGTCAGAACAAAAATCATATGATGAAGTACCAAGAATATAATAATTCGTATCAAGAATTCGGTCATCACAACATGAAATTTATCATGTAATTTACTATGTACTTTTTCATGTAATATTTTACCAGATCTTTTTCAGTAGGGTAAGCTAATAAGTCGAGTAATAAGTAATAAGTATTGCCTAATAGATACGGATCGGGTGAGAATAGCGTATAGACCGAAGGTCCAGACGTAACATGAGTACTAAAAAGAAATGCCTGAGAAAAAACACGGTTTTCTACTCAACAAATCATAACTTTTTCGATTTTCGATATTTTTCGCAAAAATACTCTTGAGTTATAGCACTTTCATAGGAAAATAGTTCGGTGCGGTGTCTTTCAAAAAGTATATTGACTACTCATATTATTCGATTCAAAAATGAACCCGGGTCGAATTGACCCGGTGTGATTATCGCGGATTGAAAGAAATTGAAGGGCTTCGAGGTCGTCGCTCATGAGAAATAGGTAAGAACGACAGTAAACCGAGCGGTATTTCTGTAGAACTATGAGACACCTGGAGTATTTTCGTCATATTTGATCCCCTCTCCTGTCGCCAGGTGATACAAAGTTATGCCGATGAGATCCTTCCCTTCGATACAAAGTTATGTTACACAAGGATTGAACCGAGAGCATAAGTTATTACGGCTATCTTCGTTTTTTGAAGAGGCTCGCACATTTGCTTGTTTCCTAGATGATGAGGCCAGGTACATTTACTGAGGGGGTATCGTTCAATTGTTGAATACACATCGACACGTTAGATAAATATGTGATAAATATGTATATGGGGCATTCCAGCCATTATCGCCCAAGATTTTATTCGACATTTTTTAATGTTTTTTATAATTTCATACGATGTAGGTCTATACCACAGGGGCCTCTCTGAATTTTTTCAAAATTTTTATTCTTTGCTGTTTTTTTTGTTATGAATATTACAAATTCCGATTAGAATACATCCTTCGATCTTCTCCAAACAAAACACAGGTATTCTCGAGGGTATTCTACATCCAAAAACTTGATTTTTGAGACCTGGCCGATCGTGGGGGAATCAATCTTTCCATGACTTTACCTTCAATCACAATTGAAAAAAACCTTTTCCAGCGTCCATAAATATCGTTCGAGTGATATTATCATTGATATTGCATGCAGGGGTAGTAAAATCAGCACATACTATCTCTGGTGTGAGTTTTTAAGAATGAGTATTAATTTTACAATACACTCGGACCCCACTTATTTGGCCAACTCGGGACCGGGAACCTTCAGTTATTTGACGGAAGTAGGGGCCCCCACTCTTCGTCTTTAAATGGCGGCCGTCAGCTGCGCACCCGTACATGCGCTGGTTTCCCCAACGCCAGAGGCTCAGGCGGCCCAGTGGTGGGGGTAGAGGGAGTCAAATAACTGGGGCGGAATCGGTCAAATAAGTGGGGCCGTCAAATAAGTGGTGGTCAAATAAGTGGGGTCCGAGTGTATACGAATGATATGGCCCCTGAATGGTATTATTGATCTCATTTTTTTAATAATTTTACATGATTGGGAACGGTCGGGTCGTGAGAATCGTTTTGATTCCCAGGGCTGGGTAATATTTGAAATGCTTCCATTTGGAATAGGCATTTTAAATGCAAACTGACATTTGCATTTCCTATTTCAAATGGAATCTCTAAAAGCATTTACATTTGAGATTTTAAATGCCAAACTCTACCCATTTACCCATTTGAAAAATTATGAAAAAAATTAAAAAATGTCGAATTGAATCTTGGGCGATAATGGCTGAAATGCCCTATATGAAACAATTGAACGATACCCCCCGGGGTAAATTTACCAAAATTATGATATGTTTGCACTATTGCGATTTGGACAGGTGTATACGTGAATATATATCACATATGAGATCTATTACAAGTGGTTGTATCGAGCCTGGTATGATATATATAGTGAACGGTTCTTGCCGATCAGTCAGTCGCAGTTCAATCGAATTCGTCGAGAAAAAATTGCCAAAACATGGTGTTGGAAAAATTCGATGTTGCAATTGTGCTGGTCTTCGTAGTTGCTTATTCGAGGTGATATCAACATTTTTCAAATCATTATATTGTTTTAGATGTGGTATATAGCTCTTTCTCTCAGTGCAATCTGCATGTTTCAATCTGAAACGAAACAGGCCTTTCATTTTGGTTTCTGCCATGACATGAATTCAGTAAGGGCGATTTCGGAGCCGAAAATCAATTTTGAATGAATAAACATTCATTCCATTGAAAGATTTTATGAATTTTATGTAATTATCTTTGTAATTGAGGTTTTTTCTACAACAATCTAGATGCTCCCCAATTCGTTGGTACTGAGTTTATACATATTTTCACACTTTTTTTAACGAAATTTCGGAATCTTTTCAATGATCAAAATGGCAAAAGCACCAAACGTAACGATTTTCCGTGCATTCAAAGGGTTTACGTTACCTCGTATAATTTCTCGTCCTAATTATTTTCGTCAGGGTTAACGATTGGTAAGTCACTGTATTTGACAAAAATAAGTTGTAATTGAAATGTTAGAGCGCTCATGAATTATTTCGCAGGGTATAATTTAGAATCTTCATCCGTCAGTGTATAACACCAAGGTTTATCTTTCTCTTGCGGTGTTATTTTAGTTGTACTGCAGCCACAGGACACATTACTTCCGTAAAGAAGTTACTGATCGATACGGACGCCGGTGGTGACGATGCAGTCGCTATCCTCATGGCCTTACAAGCCGAAAAACTCGACAATGGTCCGAAAGTTGTTGGCATCACCTGTGTTAATGGAAACGCCGGAGTCGACCAAGTCGCTCTGAACGTCCTCAAGATCCTCAAAGTCGCAGATAGGCTTGACGTAGGTCGACTTAAAAATTCATTTACCGAATTCTTGTTGAAGTATATCAGCTTTTTTGAAAAATTTTGTTCCATAGATCCCTGTCTACGAAGGTGCTGCTCATCCCCTGCTCTCAACCGACCCCAAAGATTACTATTTCGGTAAAGATGGGTTCGGAGACTTCGACTATCCTGATTCTCCATCGACGAACTTGATCAACCCGATGCACGCGGTGATCGCTATGATTAAACTAGTCAGAAAATACCCAGGTCAGTTTGGGTTCAGTCATTTCTTTCAATACTCGAGCAATTGACTGGAGATCCATGCTTCATCGCGGCTTTCCGTATCTACTCCAAATATTTTGCCGACTGGGACAACGATTATCGTAATAGTAATTCGTGTTTTGTAACAACACGATTAAGGATGTATAGGCTATACAATCTCAACCAAAAGTGAGTCTCGTCGTCAATATTGAGTACTTCGAGATGAGATAAAAATCGGAAAAAAATCAACCACAATCAAGATGATAAGAGTATTCATTTTCAATAATAATAATTCCCAAAAGTTGTCAACAAATTGTTTAAACAAATCATTGTTTAACAAATTTCATGGTGACGTTATTTTTTTTTCATGTCAAATGAATTCGTTAATCTTTCTGAATACACATGAATTTTTTCAGAATTTTGTCACTTTTTTGAAATTTCCGTTTTCGGAAATTTCTAAAGGCTGTATTTAC
>JAFFZH010016218.1:230346-256781 GCA_018420115.1 Euura saliciscinereae | reverse complement strand
TTAGTTTAATGCCAATCGAATCACGAAAAAAGTTGTTGAATTATTGTGTAATTATCCATTCGATAAAAAAAGTGGTTGGGATAAAACTCGAGTTGATTATTCATGAGTATTGTTCTTTTTATTTCGTTTCTTACCATTCAGCAGGTTTTTTCCACATCAATGAAATATTCGAGTTTTAAATTTGACCGATTTTGTTGTAGCCACTCCTTACAATGGAAAAACGATGAAAGCGCAGGATTGTTGCTGACTGTTGATGGTCTATATAGTCTGCTCAGGTTTCCCGGCGTGGTGCTAAATCTATAGATTCATTCGTAGTCACGAGTTAGCCGCGAATCGATGAGTCGAAACTAAATATAAAGTCACTATAAGTCACAACTGAGTGTTTTGAACGTCAAACGACAATCGCTTTCAACCTCTTTCAAAACATCTGCATCAAGTTTATATCTGGGTAAGCAGAACAATCCGTTCAGTACGAGATCAATATTCTGCATCTACAGAATGGCCCGAGCGAAGGAACTTCGAATCTCAAGTTAACACGGATAATCACCTTTTCTGAATATTCTCTTTTTTTTTGAAGAATCGACGACTTTTTGAGGAACTCGTTTTTCAAGTCCTTGTATGCAAGGGATGAAGATATTCTGACTCAACACATGCCTGAAACTACGATCATTCTGGTTCGATGGACAAAAACTTGCAGAATATCAATGATTGATCTACGCGTTCCGGTTTGATCCTTTGGGTCACCTTCTATATGCCACATCCTTACGCTAAAAAATTTACCGATTTCACGTCGTCCCTGATAACACAACATAATTATATATATTATTACAAGACCAAAAAACGGTGACTTCCATCCCGTTAAGGAGGGCAAAGAACACGAGTTTCTAATGCATGTGTAGTAGAAAATGAGTTATTTTCTAGAGTTTGATTATCAATGAAAAACTTTCACGTTGTACATATTCATGTGTAAAAGTTTAGGTCTATCAATTCATATCTGAGACTTTTAACCACAGGTGAAATAATCAAGAAATTCGGTTATGCAGTGAAGAAGAATGCAGAAAAAATACATACTCGAATGCGTATAGATAAAGTGAGGTAATTTTTATCAGACCAATTCCGATATTTCCTGTGTCTCGACGACCGAAAACGACACTCACGTCACGTGAATCAGCTGCTCACTACCAATCTAGATAAGCACGCAATGTCTGTAAGTGGAGCTAGAATACCGGCAGAACTGGTCCTGTGATCGTGTGAAACGAGTCAGGAGATCGTGGATGAAGGCTATGCCTCATACTCGAACAGCTTATACGAGCTACAGAGAGATAGTAAGATCAGAAACATTCAAAATCGGTATGATAGCATCGCTCGTAGTTGGTGTGGCAGCCGCCATAATCACTTGTTCCGTAATGTATCGAAGGTAAGTGTTTCAGTATAAGAAAATCACCAACAAAATAATTATTTTGTTCGTTTGTAAAATTCATCCACTGAAAATCGATCAATCTTAATAAATCCACATTTTAAAAGACTCGCTGATACACCTAATGGTAATAATCGTAAAATTTATTGGAACTCTTCAATGATGATAATTTAGAAGTTTATTAGCCGTCTTTTCATTGCACTTGCATCAATTTAGCGTCACGCTACACTCGCAAGTCGTCGGATAATCGATCAAGATATAAACTGCGATGTGAAGGTTAATCTTAGCCTGATTAACTCTCAGTCTATTGCACGTGACAATTTCTGTGCGGTTATATAAATAACCCGAAGACGGTATACAAAACGTTGATTCGAGCGCGTAAATCAGTCGTCGAAGAACTCAATTCATGTTTTTTATTATTTGACTCGATTTCATTGTCCGGATCCCAAATGAAGACGTCGAGTGATAAATTCTATCACATTGAAGAAATATATCCTTCGAGGATGTGTGTAAACTATTTTGTTTTAAATCGTTGTATCCAAGCTTGGGATCTTCGAATTGCATCGAATGAGTTTTAAATATCGCCACGAGAAGTAGCCTTTTCTGTGACGGTAGGACGTACCTGTATAGAAAAGTATACTTTTTACTCCTAGGACTGAAAAGTGGCCATGATTGTACTCGGCGCGGGTCCGCGCATGCCTGCGACTCCGTGTGAGTATTGCAAACTCAAGCTCGGTCTGAAAAGACCGAGTTTGTCTCCTTGTTGCACAATGTAGTGTTCATTGTGTGGGCTACGTATCGCTGGCCTAAAATGAGCATCGCTGTCGAATTTTGAAATAACTTTTTCGCGTTTTTTCTCTTGCCTTTGGTCACACGGGGTCAGAATGACCCCATAATCGACCCTGAAAATCGAAAAGACCTGTATGTTCATCCTATGGGAAGGAATTGGCAATTGCAAGTTTTTCAGTCAAACAGTGCCTAGTACTTCGTGCTGGTTGATAACTTCCTGATTTTTTAACACCATTTTTAAATTCGATTGCGGATGGAGTAACTTGAGTTCCACATTTAGGAATGTTGAAACTATATCACCCTGAATTTTCAAGAGTATTTTGGGACGATAAGCTAAACGCGGGAAGCATTCAAGTATATGACCACGGAGGATTAATTTCGCGTTTGAAAATCCAATAGAATTCTATTTCTTGCATAGATACTAGCTTTTGCGTCGACTGCATTGAGTTCTTTGATGAGGTTTAATTGCTGAAATGAATTCACTCACCGTTGACTGTGTGAGTTGAATTCACTGGCCCAGCTCTTAATTCTTGTTTCGTGCAGTAGATCTGATCTCGTGGTTAAATGCTCTGTACTTATACATGAACGTTACATACAGCACAGATGCTGCGGCGATATCGAAGGTGGGAAAGATTTTGATCGATACCGATGCAGGCGCTGACGATGCCCTCGCAATCATCATGGCTTTGCAGGCCGAAAAAATCAACGGCGAACCGGAAGTAGTTGGAATCACCTGTGTCAATGGGAACACGTACGTCGATAATGTTGCTCTGAATGTCTTGAAGACGCTCAAAGTCGTCGATAGGCTTGATGTAGGTCAAATTTTAGGTGAAATGGTTTCCCCAAAAAACGTTCTTTGAAGCACTCTATGATTTTGCCTCCTGGCGATGGTTTTAATCAATCATTATACCGACAGATTCTTGAGGAATTTTTGCAAACCGTTTTCCAAACTTCAATCTTCATGTTTCAAACAGACCACTCAATGGTGCTTTCACTATCTTGAAGGCTTTTTGAATCTTTATTCTATTTTATTTTATGTACTTGTGTAAACATGACCGATTTTTTACGTCCACACTAAGTTATACCTCTGGCAATCGGTGAAACACATGTAAGAGTTCCACTTCATGCCGTTATTCACACGTTGTGTGTAAATACGGGTCAATTTATTTGTTTCAGCAAACATTTGTTCATATACAACGTAACTCTTACGTTTTTGTATCTACTGGGATATTTTCTCTTATATGAACGAATTTCGAAGAAGACATTTTCTACCTTCAAATAATCTCTCTTCGAAATAACAGAAAAAAATATATCCTCCTTTGAAGCCAAAAGTAGTACAACTATAGCACGTGAAATGTTTGAATAACAGTTTCAAACACTCAGATTTTCGAAATGCTTTTATGAACGATGTTGTATGCGCAATTTTCACATAGTCGTGATGGTTTAAATTCAGTCTTTTTTTTTATCGAAACCAAGTTGAACGTTTATTGAATTTGGAGATTTTTTTTACTATAATTGAAATTTTGCTGCATCTGAGTTGAGAAAAGTGTATATTCTGAAGAATAAATAAAACTTGACTTGGAATTGAATGAAAATTTCGAAACAGATTCCGGTCTACAAAGGCGCGGGTCAACCACTGTTAATCAACGATGAGAAAACTGGTTATTTCGGTGAAGATGGTTTCGGGGATTTTGAATACCCCAATCCACCATCGATCGAATTATTACAAGACGTTCACGCCGTGATCGCTATGATCGAACTAGTCAAGGCGAATCCGGGTGAGTTCCAAATGATCGGTAATAATGGCTATAAAACTTCAAAACCCTTGAAGAAAAACCTGATTCGAAACGTTGATATTAAAAAAATTTCAACATCTACGTTGGATTCTTTCAGAATATTTTTTTTCAATTTTTATCCAACAGGCGAAGTGACCCTCCTGGCTTTGGGGCCATTGACAAACATCGCCCTAGCGATCCGAATGCACTCTTCGTTCCTCGACGACCTTCAGCAGTTGATCATTCTCGGGGGAAGCAGCGAAGGCGTTGGAAACACGAGACCAGGCATTGAATTCAATTTCGCCACGGACCCTGCGGCCAACTACGTCGTGTTCGACGCCTCGACGTCAAAGCCAGCAATTCTGGTGCCTTACGAGACGACGTTGAGAGCTAAGAGACCGATGGTAACTCGGTGACTAGCCTTGAAGACTAGACCTGATTTCTCGATAATTAGAACGTTTTCATCGAGCTAAAACTCTCGATTGCATTTCAGAAGCTGAGAACCTCGTTTAACGCAACCGATAATCCGATAATCTGGCTGATTAATTCCGCTGAGTCCATGACTCTGAACACAGAGGCTGAATTTTGGGAATGTGCAGACGCCGTCGCTACGGCTGTCGCACTTACTTCCGGGGAGATCGTAACGGGTTTGAAAACCGTTCACTTGGATGCAATCTACGAGGGACCGCTCACTGCTGGGATGATCGCGATCGATTACATGAACAATACACTGAAGCATCCGAACACTCATCTGATACAGGATATTGAAGTGGATACTCTTGACGAAATGCTTATCACATTTTTTAACTGATATTGGAATCAATAAAAGTTGCGAAAATAATACTCAAAGGATGAGAAGTTTGAATTTTTCGATCGGCTTTTACCATGACTAGATGAGAAAATTGTCAGGCTCAACTAGTTAGTTTTTTTCTTTTCATAATTTCTGGAAATTTACTGTGAGGTATCGAATCATCATCATGATGTTGAGGACAAGATTTCAAAGTTTTTGGGATAATTTGCCGTGAGAAACACAATTATTGTCCATTTTAAGGTAATTTACTGTAAAAAAAATCATAGAATTTAAGACGAAATTCAACGATTTTCAGAGAATAATATCTTAATCGTCATTTTCAGGTCTAAATATCGTGTGATTCCGGGTAAAACTTCAGAGTTTTTAGGGCACACACTCTATTCAAGAGTCTGAAGAAGTTCTGTTCGAAGAAAACCAGCGTATTCGGAGTATAAATATTAAAATTCGATACGTGAGACTCAAAATTCAGGATCGATATCGTTCAGAAACAGAGATATCAAATTATTTTTAAAAAGTATCAGAACTGAAATTACGGTCTCATCAGCTATTTTCCTGCGTTACAATTTGAACGTATGAATTATCGCTCTTCCAAGGCCGAATAACTCCGTCCTGACCAAGAACGAAGAGATTGCTCCGAGATATTTCCTGCCCAATTTCATTGACCATAGTTTCAGGTTGAATTTCTTGAGCCACCGCGGTCTCAGATATTGACTTCAGTCTCGACTCAGCCCTCTGCAACTTGCTCTGTAAATATTCGAGCTGTTCTTTCTTCGATTGCAGCTGAAATAGAGAAACGTTAATTGAAAAATGATGATCAAAACTGGGATTCAAGCTTTTATTTTACCAGATTACTAGCCGCCTCTGATCCCATCGCTAACAACTCCTCGTCTGACGGAAGTAGGTGCAAGTCCAGAGCCAAGTTTCCACTCGCCTCCTTTGGGTCGGTTATTTTAGCCGATTTTTTATACGTTTTTGAATTTTTTCTCCAGTACCTCTTCAAACCGTGCTCCGGAGGCTCGCGATCGCCCTTCGTCTTTCTCATGTGATCGTTGACCAAGAAGATCGTCGCGACGCAGCATCCTTGTGGAAAAGTGAGATCGAATCATGATTTGTATTTCGGAATTAGTCCAGCGCCACATAATTCGACCCTTATTGTTTACCGGTAATCATCTTTATGAATCGGTAACAATTGGCTTTAGAGCCTCCCGTGGGGGTCAGCATCTCGGCGATAACTCTTCTCGCATCTTTTTGGCAAAGGGAAGCTCGCCTCCTCCAGTCTTCCAAGAGATTGACGTGGCTCGATGCGATTCTCGTGCATCTGTTACCGCAGCAGTATTCCTTGTGCATATTTTCGATCGGTTTCAGGCGCGTGAGTCTTTTGGTGGTCTTGTCCACTCTCGGCCCCCTGGGAGGATCAAAATTGAATAAATATTCGAGCAAGAATTGATAAATTGTGTGAATAGAGTCGCCCTGGTCACCTTTCAGGAGCGGTTTTGGATTCCTTGTGCAGAAAGTTGTTGGAATACATCAATATCCTCTGCGTAGCTTTTTCGCACAAGGCGTACTCAGATCTGAGCTTGTTCCTCGAAGTCAGTACAAACTTCTCAAAATCTCTGCTTTTACATTTGTAATGCGGCTTCCGAAATCCTTCGATGAAATTGCTCTCCTCGCACTCGTCTATGTGCAGCTCATTCTCGGAGCTCACATTGTACTCGTCTTCTCCAGTGTTAAACAGACTTCCGTTTCTATTCAACTCTCCGGCTCTCTTATGATAGTTCAAAAGATCCAACGCCTTCTGCTGCCTGTCGTGAGCAGTCGAATTCGTACCGGAATACAAATACTTTACTATACAACCACAACCCTTGGAGCTAAAAGACGGACAGTACAACGTCGCCAATTCAGGCTCGTTGCAGTCGTACGAAAGCTTTTTTGCAAAGTTCATCGACTCCGTTAGGTATTCGTCCTTCAATCGACGCAGAGTTTCTTCATCCTGTAAAAAGTATTGATTATTATCATCATTATTATTTCGTTTCGATGCCTGGACTGGACGCATACTCGGATCTTTTTATCGCCTCGATTTTTCCTGTTCGTTTTGGCTGCAATTCCGCAGGCGTTGCAGAGGAGCATGATCCTGCCGTCGTGCGGGTCTACGTATTTCCTCGGCATCGGTGGTCTCTTTCGATTTCCTGGACTGCATCGTGTCGGGTCTACAATGTGGGGTGATTTACACTTGTCGCAAGAGAAGGGAAGGCCCGTTCTTTTGTCAATGTAAACATCGTTGGCAGTATTTACTGAAATCGAATAAACGTTCACGTATTTTATCTAAAGATTTTGATGAAAAAGAAGTACTTGAGAAATTTTCGCTCTGCTTGTAACGATCTACCTACTCTTATGATCCACTCTGACTACTCGAGACTTTTGCTTAGTTTTCTTGCCCCCAGTTATCGTGTCGGGGGAATAAGACCTGGGCTTCCGTCTCACTCTGCTGGAAGGTGGCATCAATGAGTTTTGTACAACGTGGCCAACCTGCGATCACGATCATTGGATGTTATTTAGTTCCATGTGTTTTGATTAGAAGACGTTGTCAAAGTTATTGACTCGCCTCTATGAAGCCACTTTGCCCGGCTTCGACTATTTCCAAATTCCCGATTCCCCAGGTGATCGGGCACAGATTAACGGCTGGGAGAATGGCGTAGTCGTTCATGTTGTTCATAGAGTTGTTATTATCTTGAGAGACGATTTGATCGTTCAATTCTAACAAGTCTTCGCACTGCAGCTGCTGACGGCTCTGATCTTCGCTGCTCGGAAGCATTATCTCGGAATTCTGATCTGAATCTTAAATGAGAATCGTAGTGATTGAATGTACGACCTCAAATCGTAATTTTAGTGAAAAGACAATAAAAAAAAACGCAGAATAAGCTCAACAACACTTTTAAATGAATGAAGAAGTTTAAAAATAATGAAGTGTGTAATTCTGTAAATAAATAATCAAGTACATCTTCGGAGGAAAGGTAAGTCATGTATCAATGAAATCTCGTCTGCAGGCAAAATTTGGATTAGGAACGATTAGGATACAGGTATCAGAAATCAGTTCCGGAAGCAACTTGCCGTTGTTTTTTTCACCTGCATGATCTACGCACAGTGGCAACTGGTCAGAAAAAACCGGGATAAGGCAGGAAAATTTTATGGCGACGCAAAACAAGACGGAATGAAAGATCCCAGTGATTTTTTTTCCATCTTCCTTGCGCAGAAATTTTTATCGATACAAATAGTAGCAAAAATTGTATAAACTACAAATAAAAATGATCATTTTCACTCACCAAATCATAATTTGGTCAATAAAAGGCAGGATTATGTGTATATATACATTTTAATTTTATTGTCAAAGTAAAAAATTGACAAATGTAATGAACATTGACTTAGGTTAGGATTTATCGGGAAGGCAGTAGCACCGATTCGCTGTCGTATCTCGAGATTCGATAACCTAATAATCTTTATTACGTACCTTCGAAGCACTCCATGTCGATGAAACGGTTCAGGAATTGATAAAACTATCAAAACGCACTGACACTTCGTAGATTTGGTTTCGAACAGCAACCTAACCTAAAAAGCACAACAAATCTGTCAATAAATCGAATGGAAGCCAGTGAATCCCATTGATAAAAATCCGCCAATCCCAGCTTTTCATTCTTACGATACGGTTACGTTCATTGAAGTTCGCATCCAACGGTGAAAACCCGTAGATTTGATTGGAGGGTTTGAGGTCATTGATAATATTCCCGACCAATCGCAGTCTGGAAGACTGCATCAAGCTCGTTCATCGTTGGTGAAATGAAAGTCACGTGACCTCGATATGATTTACACTTGGAATTTTCAAACGCTATTTTCTCAGCCAAAACACATTCGATTGATGTGAAATTGATATCAGTGACGTAGAAAAACTTAATGAAGGGCCTGCCAATCGTGGATTTTCGAAAATCGAAAGACATAATCAGAATTTTGTGTAACAATATTGTTCTGTAACCCAAGGAGGTGCTGCCCCTCGTGGAGAGAGGCAGCACTTCCTTGGATTACAGAACAATATTGTTAAAAAAACTGTTATTACGTCGCGATTTTCGAAAATCCACGATTGGCAGACCCTTCGTTGAGTTTTTCTACGTCACTGATATCAATTTCACATCAATCGAATGTGTTTTGGCTGAGAAAATAGCGTTTGAAAATTCCAAGTGTAAATCATATCGAGGTCACGTGACTTTCATTTCCCCTTAATGTGAGTGTGTATGTCTGTATATAGATGTCCCCACCGGGCTTCCGTAGGCTTGCGTACAACTCGTACAACTACACGTGAAAAGTGAATTGTTTACCGAACCTAACCTAGAATCACAACTCAAACTCATAAACAACAACGTCTATTCAACGCAGTTGTTGAATTAGATTTCACCAACAAGTGATAAACAGTCTGAAGAATGGCGTTGGCGAATATTTCCGGAATTCCAGATAAACACTGGCAGCCCCCGATCGTGGCGTTGGAGACAACGTGAGTGTTCAAATAATCTATGAATACTTTTTCGGAACCCTAACCCCCCAATTTATCCGCGTGTTTCATGTTTTCTTTCGTATTTAGACTCTGTCTCTCTATCCCACGTCAATCAATCCAATAATACGGACCTTGATGCTTTCAGAATGGGAGAAATACTGATAGAACTTTACTGGAAACACGCTCCGATCACTTGCAGAAACTTTGCCGAACTTGTCAGGCGAGGCTACTACAACGGAACCAAGTTTCACAGGATAATACGAGACTTCATGATCCAAGGTCAGTGAAACCACAGCTTTATCGGCTCAACCACCTTGAACGGAGCCTGGTTTGGACCAATTTGAACCTACAGTTCCTCTTTTTATCCAGGAGGAGATCCTACGGCGACTGGAAAAGGAGGCATGTCCATTTACGGAGAATGCTTTGACGACGAGATACACGATGACTTGAAGCACACTGGTGAATACTCGTTGTATTCTCATCGTTCCGAACATAAGTTAACGCTTTTACGGATATGTTTCAGGCGCTGGTATTCTGTCCATGGCAAACTCGGGACCAGACTCAAACGGGTCTCAGTTTTTCATAACGTTAGCCCCGACTCAGTGGCTCGATGGAAAACACGCGATCTTTGGTAGGATTTAGAGACCTAGAATATTCATCGAAAAAGATGATGCGGGAAAGCTGACAATCTTAGCAAACTCAGCTGCACAACATTCTCTTTCACTTATTAGGCCATGAATTGACTGAAAGACGCCTAAAAGTCGACAAAGTCTCCTTGACTTACATCAAGCCGTTTGCAGACTTGAAGGCGTTGATGTAATTCAAGTAGAATTTGTCGACTTTTAGGCCTCTTTCAGCGAATTCACGGCCTAGAATAAGTGAAAGATAACGTTGTGCTAGCTGGTAAATTTTCAGGGATCATTTTAAGCAGCATTTGCATTTTCGGCTGGTACAGTTGATCAGTTTCCCCTCGCCTATCGTTTATTCGTTATCGAATCGTTAATTGAAGTATTTGACTGGATTTTCTTTTCGTTTATCATCAACAGGTAGAATACATTCGGGTATGGCAATCGTGAAGAGAATCGGACTGGTGGAAACTGACAAAAATGATCGACCGATCGACGACGTTAAGATACTCAAAGGATCCGTCAGGAATTCTTGATTTATTTTTTCTTATCGTATATTACACTGTTGTATAAGTTTTCCTGTGTATTTATTGTAACGAAATATTTTTCTCTCGATAAATTTAATACGAATTTGATAGCTATTGTTTCTCAATATCTGAAATCAAATGCCTCCGTTCTAGGTATATTTGACCCATAAACCATTTGTTCAGGGTGTCTAACTCCTCGAAAAACCTGGAAATTGTTATAAAAATGATCAATTTTCCGTTTCTTTTATTTTGTTTTGTTTTCTTGCAAATTTGAAGTCAGTATTAGGTAAATTGCAAAAGAAAAGAAATAGTCAAGTATATTTCGATCTCGATTTCGATCGATTAAACTCATGTGTTTAGAAAAAACTGACCGAAAAAAAAAACTTTTACAAGAGTTTCCACAAGAGAAAAATCGTATATCGATTCAACTGGGAAGATAATTTTTAAAAAAATCACCTAGTTATCAGAACGATATCTACTCGTTTTGAATTATGCAAATGAATAATATCGGTCGTGTTAAGCCGGAATTACGACTTTCGTTACTGTTTAATTAACATTTCGACATTTCTTCGTCTACCTTCCTCTTTGGAAACTTGAAGAAAAGCTGCGATAAAGGAAAAAAAAAATACAATGAATAAATAAATACAAGTGTCAACAGAAGCCGAAGCATAAACTGTTTACTCACTTAATTAATAAATGTACATAATGAATAAGATTATTTACAATTTACATTTCACTGGACTTTGGTCTATCGCTCTATTACACTTTCCGTGTGTTATTGAAAGTATACCATGTGAATTCTCGATTGAATACTGAAGTTCGTTAAATAATTACAAAATCAAGATAAAATAGCTGCGCTAAAATTGTGGAAAATCTCCTGAAGACAAAAACTTATATAATATTAAAACACTACATTAAAACTTTCAAAGTCTCTTGGATATGGGGCATTCCATGTCAATTCGACCAATGATTTTCCCTCACCATATTTGATTCGCTTTACAATTCTTTATGATATTCTCCGAACACAAAAAAGTTTCTGATTTTTTTTCAGATTTTTTCCTCCAACCCTTATTTTTTATGATTATTCAAACCTATCTCAAAATTACATTTTTTTTTAAATCCTCAAAAAACTCATTTCCCATCCCGATCATTTTGACCCCTGTCCGATAATGAGCCGATTTTTTTTCCATTCTTTTTAGGTATGTGGTACGGGTATTGAGGCGTATTGAGGCCACTTATAAACTCATCATCCCTCATGAATTCGTGAAATAAGGAATCTAATAATTATAATTTATAATCTGTTTTGTAATACGCGGTACTAAGCATGCGCATGATCGGGCCAATCGAAAGTAGGCAGCAACTATCATGACGGACCCCCCCTCATTCTGGCTTCACACTCCTCGCCTATAAATCGAGTTTATGCTCCGTCCCGGTATTTTTACAATATCGAAATTCGATATGACTGCTACAATTTCGATATATCGGCCGCCAAATATCGATGATAAATATCGATATTTTTCGGTGAGAATATCGATATATATCGCGATGTTTTCGATATATCGATGTCGATGTCCCATCCCATGGACATAGAAAATACCGGGACGGAGCATAAACTCGATTTATAGGCGAGGGGTGTGAAGCCAGAATGAGGGGGGGTCCGCCATGATAGTTGCTGCCTACTTTCGATTGGCCGATCATGCGCATGCTTAGTACCGCGTGAATAAGTTTGTTATATAATTATCGTTTGCTTTTGGACTTATCCAATGTACTTAAGGTTATGTAATGTAATCTAATTTTTATGTATTTTTGAACAATAGCACGTATCAAGTGCATACCGTGGTTTTCCATTGGTGGTTTTCCGACTGACATCGACACTGATTTTTTTCTAGGTTATCTCACTTTCTGCGTATATTATGGTACTGCGCTTGCGCAGTTTAGGAGCCAATCAAATACAGGCATCCTTTACCTCGTCACCCTCCCCGCAATGGCTTCCCCCCCGCGATGTTATACTCCGTCCCGGTATTTTCTATGTCTATGGTCCCGGTATTTTTACAATATCGAAATTCGATATGACTGCTACAATTTCGATATATCGATATATCGTCCGTCAAATATCGATGATGAATATCGATATTTTTCGGGGAGAATATCGATATATCGATATATATCGCGATGTTTTCGATATATCGATGTCGATGTCCCATCCACGGTCCCATCACTAGCTTGAACACAGCTGTTTCAGCAGCAGACGGCCGCTGAAGTCAGTGTGGCTTGTGGCAGTATACAGGAGCTGCTCGATAATAATAAAAAAAAAAAAAAAACACCTAATGAAGTGTCTTCTACAATAATAATTTAATACCGAGATTCCACTTCATAACGGCAGAAAAAAAAATGGTCACGATAATAATGAGGAATTTTCGGGCCATAACGGGCCTGGCTTCCGTCGCAGCTCCAAAACGTAATATCTCAAATTTTCTTGGTTAACTCTGTTATTACATAAACGAATATTTTATTTTCAGGTTGTGTTTCGACCTTTCCTACTCTCATGAATCAAACTCAAGCACCGGCCACACAAACGCCAGAAAAAACCGAAGAAACGCGTCGTAAGTTTTTTTTTTTTTTTTTCAAATTATATCTTTCTCAATCTGTAATTCAGGATTCAGGTTGAACAGAAAAAAAAATTAATAATTCTTCTATGTCTGAGACAATTTTTTTAAACCCTAGGCGAAAGCCTCGGACATCGATTTTCGTATTCTACGTCTCAATTTTTTTTCTAATCGTTTCTAGCCACGGTTCGCAAGTTCGACCACGTCGCTCGCAACCAGTTGAAAGACTTTGGTCGCTACGTGGCGGACTGCGTGCCCAAGTATGTTCAGAAGATCCAATTGACCGCCGGCGATGAACTCGAGGTTCTTATCGCGCCGGAAGGAGTCGTTCCGGTTTTGTCCTTCCTCAAGGATCATCAGAACGCACAATTTTTGAACATCACCGATATCACCGCGATGGATGTACCCAGCAGAGAATATAGATTCGAGGTCAGAGATGCAAGCGTGTCTCACAGACTTACAATTAGTTTCATAGCTTGAAAAATAATCAAACGACATAGTTTTTTAAACTCAGAAAGCATAGATCGAAGTTTTTCCCATACATTGTCGATCTTATCGATTCCCATTCGCAGTTGATCTACAACATTCTCTCTCTGCGTTACAACTCTCGTATCCGAGTAAAGACGTACACCGATGAGTTGACGCCGATCGATTCCGCGTGGGAGGTATTCAAGGGCGCTGATTGGTACGAACGCGAGATATGGGACATGTACGGCGTTTTCTTCGCCAACCATCCTGACCTGAGGAGAATTCTTACCGACTACGGTTTCGAAGGTCATCCTCTGAGGAAGGACTTCCCGTTGAGCGGATACATCGAGGTATGGATTGACCCCCCGCTTCTGGAATTTGGAAACGCTTTACGATCGATATTTCAGGTCCGTTACGACGACGAGAAGAAGAGAGTCGTTGCAGAACCGCTTGAACTGGCTCAGGAATTCCGTAGATTCGAATTAGCCGCTCCTTGGGAACAGTTTCCTAATTTCAGAGACGCTCCGCCGAGCTCTGAGGAGGTACATACCGAAAAGAAGTAAGCGTCTGATGATTTCGCTGTTATAGTCGATAAAATAAAAATGAAATTATCGTCATTGTCATATTGTATTAATTGCAGTAGAAAAAAAAAATGTTATCTTTTTAAAAATCGCTGTTTCATTTATTTACTCGAACTTCTACGCGATGAGAAAAATCTGATGTATATTATTCAGAATCACGTACTCTTATGTATAATAGCGAATAAATTAATGAATGATAAGGGAGACGAGGCGTGAAAATAATTCTTGACGAATAAATAAATAAATAAATAAATATACTCGAAGAAAAATGATTAATTCATTGTTAAATTATTTTTATTATTTTTTTTTTCTGAATATTTAATAAGTGTGCATTTCTTCTACCAAAGATTACACGCTATATTAATTTTTTTAAATTATCTTTTTTTTTTCATTTGTTATTATCACTAACATAGAAGAGGTAAATTTTTATATCTTCTCTCTCGACACCGTGTGTGAAAAATAATTCTGTCCATTTAGTCGAATTTATCAAGACAGGATAATATATTTGTATTAAAAAATATTTTTAGTTCTCTTTGAATAACATCAACAAGCAACAATAATCTATGTGTTATAATCTAATAATCAGGCTAATTCTGGTGCCAGCAATATTTTACACCGGCATAGATTCGTTTTATTTTTTATATTTTTTCTCTTCTCGTCTCGAAAAGGCAAAAAACATAATTAGAAATACAACGATTGAATATTAATAATTGTACTCTGTTGTACGCCTATTGGATAATCTCATAGAATTTTGAATATCCTATCATTTTCAAACACTTTTCGTTAATCGTTGAGGGATTTCTATTAATTATTCTTTCCTCTATAATTGATACCTATTTCTTTTTTTCTTTTTTTTTGTTTTTATCTACTAAACTAATCAAACATTTATCATTATACAATATAGGTGTGTATAATTGGCCAAAAAATATAGGTATTTTGTTTTCACCCGATGCAGTTTACCTTCAGCATAATATGTGTATATGGAATTTATACAATTTACTTAAACATCTAAAGTTATAACTATAACTATATCTTCCGTATAATGTTATGTGTATTATACGTTTAGTAATATAATTCACAATATTTGTTCATATCTTTTAATCTAGTGTACACCAAATCGACGAGTGATTGACCCCTCGGAGTAATCAAATCATCTTCAAGTTTCAAAAGATTTTGTACCGGTCGATTCGTTTCCGTTTTAAATCCCATAAATGAAATATAAGCTTGAGCCGAGCTTCTACATCAGTCTGACCGACCCTTCGACGATTAAAATAAATATGAGGATTAATAAGTTTTTTTTGGTAGAGGTCTTAAGGTATGGTAAGGTAAGACGGAGACTTCTCTCTGTCGTTCGTGGAATTCTTGGAAGCAGGGTACGATGCATAGATTAGTCTGGCATTCGGGACAGTGATATTTAGTCTTCCTCCTCAGTATTCGACCGTGAGCATCTATCGTGTTCCAACAATGATTGCAGCCCAGAGCTGGCCCGGGTCGTTGTACGGGACAATGACCGAGCCGTTGATCGCTCGATCCTTCCCGAGACAGTCGCATTTCGCCTCTGACTCCGGTCTGTTGGAGAAAGTCGTGTTTTAACAATTCTTTGAATTAGTTCTAAACGCGGAATTCTGCTCGAACGAACCTGTGGCGAAGAAGAACTCCGCCTCAACTCGGCGGTTCTTACTCTCAATCCGCCGACGCTGCTCCCCCCCGATTCTCTGGCGTCCCTTCCTTCCGCTTGTCCGCTCTCTTCCGTCTTGATCAGAGGTGCGTGATCTATTACGATACTCGGACTGGAAGACCTCCCGGGGTATTCGGGGTTCGAGTGTTGCCTGTGTATCAAATAACTCCCAGAGACGCTCTGCTGACTGGGTAACAGCGGATGGGAGTGTTGCTTTACCAGATAGGAAGGCTGCGGGACTGTTAATAGGTTCGTCGGGGTGTTGGAGGTCAGGAAATTCTGATTAACGACCGTTATATGCGGGGATGGCGTCCTCTGAGATTCGTCCCAATTCTGAGACGAGGATTGCGGAAGGTGTAACACGGGAGTCGAGGCGTGGGAAGATGTGGGTGGGTAGCTTATGGGAGAGGCAACTATGTGAGGAGAGCCTGGTTCACTCTCCGGCGACGGATGACCCGGTTCTGATTCTTTTTTAACACGTGGTTGACGCATTAGTAGACGACCACGTTTTGATCCTGCTTGTTTCGATTGGACAGCTGAAATCGGTAGTAGAAATAATACATGAGACCACCTAGTCGACCAATCGGTGTTACTTGGTTCAAAAAATCATACAGAATATTATCATCTTTCTTGTTTCTACTATCCCATAGTGCGACTCGTTAACAGCGCAGACTTTGTATGTGGATGATGGAGAGGAATGGAAGACGATTGATTCCGAGTATCTTTGTTACAAGTCGCTTGTGATTGATGATTGATGAAATGGATGGTCAAATTATTTCTATGAATTCAAACTGTATCGATTATTTTTTGTAACTAGTGAATTTTTGTATTTCGGACCTTGATTAGCCACACAATTATTGCGTGGCTTGTGTTTTACATTATTTGAAATACATTTTACATTAGGTACTGGATTGTGTTCTAATGTTGTATAATTATAGTTTTGAAAATAACATTGCGTAAAAAATATTGTCCAGTAATAAAAGGTACTATTTTCTTTGTTTCCTTTACTTTTTCTCTTATCTTTATACATACATACAAGAAGATACATATATATGCACAATATAAAGTAACTAGAGCGAGTACTAAGGGATGATAACAAAAACCGATCGATTGATAGAAGTAAATAATTACTTTTATTTATTTGATCCGTTTCTTTTATTGCTCTAATTGTATTATTCAAAAAGCAAATTGCAGTTTTTAGTGTTCTCTCTCTCTCTTTTTTTTTGTCATTCTCTTATCTTCTCACATTTGCACAGAAAATTCTAACAACTAAGTTACCAGATCTACTATAGTATAATACCTAATACGCAACTCTGAATAACAAATTCTTTTATTTTTATTTTATACGTCTCTTTTTCAGTATGTATGTGTTTTCTTTTTTTTTTTTTAATGGATAATTAGTGAACATGTATAACTATTTATTATTGAACAATTAAAATTTATACTACATGTAGTTAATATAATATACGTACAAAGACGCCCTAAGATTTATTACTGAAACTTGTGTTACGATATTATTCGTTCTCTGTTTTTCTTTATCTTATCTTTTTTCATCTCGAAAAATCTATTTACACAAAATAACAGAAACAGCGTCTAGATAATATTGTACACAGTTTTCTTTATCTCATTTTTATTTTCAATTCATTTTTTTTTTTCTCTCTATCAATTTAGAAATACTATTTTTTTTTGCCAAGGACAGATTATATTCAGCGGTAATTCGGATGCTACAGTATCGATGTGTGAGCTCTGAGACCATGTGTTGTTTGTAATGTTGCTAAATAAATTTAACATGAATTATGTGGAATGTGTTTATTCTCTGTCTTATCTTACGAGATTATGCTATCGGGGTGAAAATAAATGGCTATTCTAATTTTTTTTACACTTAAAAGGAAATTATAATACCTTCATCGCGAGGTTTTCTTTTTTTTTTTTGTTCATAGAATTCTATAACACGAAATTGAGTGCAGGAGTTATTCGATTAGAAATGAATTCGGCTGACAAAGTATAGCTACCAAACTACCACTGATTGTGCGCATATAAATACATATAAGCTTGCCAAAATCTAACGATGCCACTATTAGCACATAAGTACAATTTCAATAGTAATTTAAACATTAAACTGCGTTTGCGAGTGATTTTTTTTTTTGCGTAAAAGAATGTATCGAGAAAGGGAAAAACAAAATATTTACAGTCGTAGATAATTAGCCGTTGCTAAAATAACGGTAGAAGAAGAAAAAAAAACGTATTAATCGAATAAAAGTAGAAATTTTTTCTTTTTACCGGCTGCCACATAGTTAAAGGGATATGTAAACCGAATAACACTCGATTTTTGGCTTCAGGGATCCGCTTGCAAACAGGACGAAAGATTTTCTATATATGAAGTAACTAAAAATTAACATCATTTTCTCTCGTATCAATAGAATAAATTTTCATGACCGAGAGTACAGTCGCGATCATCCGCTGGTGATTATGTCTTCAAATGCACTAATTAGTAAAAAAAAGCGTTAATCAAAATGAATCATGATGAAAATGTTGTTTCATGAAAGTGCAAACAAATGAAAGAAAATAATAGTGAAGTATTATTTTTTGTAACGGAGACATTATCACCGCAGAATATGTGTCTGTGAATGATAAGTTTTTTTTTGTTCTTTTTGTTCAACGATATTCGCGTCTATCGGAATTCGACTCGGTTCACATGGAGTTATAATTAACGCCGTGTAAATTGATCGGCATGGCTGTACTCTGAAGGGCAAAATCGCTGTGCCTGTTGTCCAAATAACCACTGAGCATCGTGTGCGGCGTATGTGCCATGTGCATCGTGTGGGTCGTATGAGCGTTCAGAGTACTGTGCGGGGTAGACGGCGGCCCCATGGGCGAAGGACTTTGGGAATTGCTTAGTTGGGGTTGGCTGAGTTGTGTCGGCGGCGGAGAGGCGTTAACTTCTTGTTTTACCCTCGATTTAACACTAGGTCGATTATTCGGATATCCACGCTTCTTGTACTCCAGCCATAGAGTTCGATTATTTACACCAAACATCCTAGCGGCTTTGCAAAACCCTATACCTCCGTACCGAACGGCGTCTAGAGCTCTGATAAAATTCTCATCAGCCTGAGGATTCGTTGATCTTTTTCGTTTAATCGCAGTTTGTGGGCTAGCGCACGGACTTTGGCAGTTCGTAGTGCACGGCGCCGGAGGCGTTGTCCCGCCTGAGGAGTGTTGAACCGATGCATGAGAAGAGTTTGAATAGTTGGTCAGGGCGCAGCTAGGTGCTGTCGTGCTTGTTGTCGAGTACTGGCCACTGACCGGTGGCGGCGTCGTTATTTCAGGTGTCGTAAAAGCTGATGGTGCTTGGATCGACAGATTCGTTTGACATGACGACAAAGCGAAACGTGGATACGTGTGCTCCATTATTGTCCATTGCAATCCTGCGGGACAGACCAATTTTTTTTTTCTTTTCTTTCTTTCTTTTTCACTTGGTCAGGATAATTAATTTTACTTTACTCAATTGTATTATTATTGTAAAGAATGAGAACAAAAAAAATGAAAAATTAATAATGGCATGGCACAGATACATTTTCAAGCACAGAATTATTCGAATGATTTTAATTGTATTTTTTAATTTCTTTTTTCCGTCAAATTTTATTGTCCAGAAAATTAAGAGGCCAAGACAGAGAGCACACATACGCACATAGCGACTGACACGGAGAGAGGAATTGCGAGAAGTAAAAAAAAAAAACGGATTTTTATTTCTGTGTGCTATGTATCTGTGTGCCATGATGATTTTATGAATGAGAATAAAATTGTATTTTGATATGTAATCTTATTTTTTTTCTTTCTTTATCTAAACTTTGGATCTATTACAGATCTATGATATCACATTGTGTATAAATCATGTCAAACGTCTGTTGATCCAATGTGCAACATACTTGAACGCATCTGTGCCAGCATATTATTAGGTATATTTTCTAAATATCTATCATAGCATAAATAGACGTTACGTAACATGCATGTAGATATAACGGCTACCGCTATTATAAATTATTCGAATTTTATTATAATTCAAGTAAATTGGAAGTGATAAATGGTACTTTTTCATTATTCAGCCTAATTTTTCAAGTATTAAGAGTAAATATTTTCAAAAACTTTCAGGCAACTGAAGAAGGTAAGAATTATTATCCCACCTCAAACACCCTGACAAATTTACTTCACTTCTAAGATGAATTATGAAAGGAGTTAATATTGAGGTGATTGAAAAGTATGCGTATGTTTTTTTTTTTTTAACGGAACCGGAAGCGGAGGAACGATCTTATACCGAAATATTTCGATACTGTTTTATCCATCTTTTGATAACTGTTCAACTTACGCACCTGGACGGAATATCTTTTGAACGAGTTACTAAAAAATCTGAATGGAAAAATTTTCAGGCAGTAATTACTAACAAAGTTTTTTAATTCCTCTTACCTTGGTGCGTCGGCGGTTGAGAGACTCCGGTACTCTGACCACCGTTGTTTCCTGATTGTTGACTCATGTCCTGCATCGATCCCTCGCTCTGTACCGGCGTAGTGGCTGAACTACTTTCCATATTACTCATCTGCAATAAGAATTTAGACTTTTAATTTTACAGGATAAATTGGTACCGGAGTTCTTCTTCCTTCGATTTCTTCAGAGATACTGTAATTAACAACGGGATTACGGAATCTGGATTGAGGATGTACAGGCCATACAATCTCAACCAAGAGTGAGTCTCGACGTCAATATTGAGTACTTCGAGATGAGATAAAAATCGGAAAAAAATCAACCACAATCAACATGATAAGAGTATTCATTTTCAATAATAATAATGCCCAAAATTTATCAACAAATTGTTTAAAAAAATCATTGTTTAACAAATTTCCTTGTGACGTTATTTTTTTTCATAAAAAATGAATTCGTTAATCTTTCCGAATACACATGAATTTTTTCAGAATTTTGTCACTTTTTTTAAATTTCCGTTTTCGGAAATTTCTAAAGGCTGTATTTACAAAACTATTAGTTCCACGCTTCGGAAACTTCGGAATTGTAATCTACATCGTTTCCACAATAACATATCCAAAATTCAGATTTTTTTCCTCCATTTTTCAAAATCGAAAACGAAAATTTCAAAAAAGTGACAAAATTCTGAAAAAATTCATGTGTATTCAGAAAGATTAACGAATTCATTTGACATGAAAAAAAAATAACGTCACCAGGAAATTTGTTAAACAATGATTTTTTAAAACATTTTGTTGATAACTTTTGGGCATCATTATTATTGAAAATGAATACTCTTATCATGTTGATTGTGGTTGATTTTTTTCCGATTTTTATCTCATCTCGAAGTACTCAATATTGACGACGAGACTCACTTTTGGTTGAGATTGTATGGCCTGTACATCCTTAAAATTTGTCCAGTTTATAGAATCTGCAGAACAAAAATTTCTTTCTTTCTTTTCTTCTTGAAATACGAAATTTTTGGGGGATTTTTCGATAACATATTTTACTTAAAAAATGTTATTCATCTCAAATCTTTAACGTTATAACAATATTTTCACTCTCTAGAGGAAACTTTCGAACTTTTATCAACAAATTCGAGTTTTCAGACAAAATCTTGAAAGTTTGATCAATGAATTCATCTTTTTCTACAGAATTTAAGAACTTTAATTGAGTATTGTCGACTTTTCAATAGCAAATGTGATATTTTTAATTCAAAAAGATCAACACGGAATCCTAAAAAAAATTCTATTTTGGGCTCCAAATCTCGAATCTTGCTGCAACAGAGCCTGAAATGTATGTTCAAAGACCCATCGGGTAATTAATTAGATAATAAAAAATTATCACCCGCGACATTCCAACTCACAATAGAAATTTGGTCTTCGTCGATACTCCCTTGGGACTCTGTGCTCGCGTTCATCGGTCTCCTCAGATGTTCATCCTGGTTGATAATAGACGGTTCGGGTTTAACGACGTTGGTCGCTACCAGAGTGATCTCGTTAATCTCCTCAGATTTTTCTCCAGAGCCAGAAGTCGAACCGGTTGACGTTTTCCTCAATCTTTTACGCCTCAGAGACGGACTCAAAGGCGAAGGACTCGGAGAACAAGACTCTCCTCTGTCTCCTCCCCCGGGCTCGCTACTTCCGCTCGGCCATTTGGTCACGGACGCGGTATGCATTTCGGCCAAACCTTTGATCTTCAGACTCTCCGCAGTCTACAAAAAGGGGCGCAAACGGAAATGCTAAAAAATCTTATTCTAAAAGTCTAATTATTGGAATTAACAGAGAAAAACTAAGAAATTCATGAATTATTACAGTTGCCGTTTTAAAAATTGTCTCTTCCTCAATAAAAGAGGAATCAAAGAACGTTTTTTCAGGGATTACCTTGATGATGGAAGGCAGTTGGTCCTGGGAGACGTTGACTTCTCCGTAATACATGAAGTCGACCATTATTTTAAGATCGGAGAATTTCACGTCCTTGAGAATGACGATCGGATGTTGGCAAGGATTGACGGTGAAAAGAGATTGAAAGTACGTGCTGCAAGCTGATAGAACGACTTTGTGCGCCTGAAGGTGTCTCCCCTCGGCGGCCAACGTGACGTCGACCAGAGTCTCATTGTTCAACAAGTTTGAAAATACTGATATAAAATTTGGTTGATGATTGTTCCATCGTAGACAAAACTGCTGCATCGACATATTTCGATAATTTTTTTTTTATTTTTTCAATTAATATCGACGTTTATCTCTGCTGTAACAATAAAACGAATTCTTAATACATATTTGTTTTTCTTTTTTTTTTTAGCGAAAGAGAAAAACAAACGCTATCAATATTTATAGTCATGCATTCGGATAGTGTGGCAGCGTGATTCGCTCCTCGAAAACAGTAGACGATCAGAGACCGTTATTATGCGTTATACAGAAACAAAGGAATGACGATTCGTTTGAATATCGTTTCGCCGCGATAGAGAACAAGTGAAAGAAGAAAAAGTCTCGATGTATCAGAATTCAAGATCGAGAATGAGGAATAATGAGTAGTTGGTACGATAAATGGAACCTGATTATTTGTACAGCGAGTGTGAGAAGAGTCGTTGCGTTATCGATCGTATAATTCGGTGGCGATGTGCGATTGTTTATTACCCGACTCTGTTTACATTTATTTTCCACGGGTTTATTCGGAGGCAGAGTAGAATCGTGCGATAGATACGCGATGTCCGCTAAACGCGGGGATTGCGTGTAATACACACAACGAAAGTGAATTATTCGACGCGGATAGTTTACAGTCTCCGATGTGACAACGGCGAGTCGAATAGTTCGATGGATTAGTCCGAATCGTTTATTGAAATTATGCAATTTGTATTAAACGGTTTTACCTTGATCTGGTAAATTTTCCACAATAGACTGACCGATGACGCTGGTGTAACTCACGAATGACGTCATAAGACAACCTATTACGTAGTTGGAATCTTGTCAGATTATTCGATACGCGTTTGTCTCGATAATTGATATTTTTATATTATTTTAAGACCGTGATACGATAAAATCGTCGACACTAAGATTACCAGCATTAATAAAGTCTAACTTGATCAATATATTTAGCATTTATACCGTGCTGCCATCGCTCGGTCGATAGTCGAGATTCTACACTGTCATGGCGCACGCACTCCGCTTTCAACTCTGATTGATTATTTTCATTCAATTAGTAGGATTAATTATCGATTACTTTTTACACGTATTTATACCCTCATTGTGAATAAAACGTTATACTGCAACTCGATGGTCGTTGTTCATTGTTTCCTATCGTCCCTCGAACCTCTCCGAAATTCTTATCGTTGTTTTATCGACTCGTAAATTACAAAAAAAAAAGACTAGGAATTTTTTTTTTCTATTTTCTTCAGATTTTATGCGAATCTGAGCGATTAGAAATCTTCCGCTCGTGTGTTCAGCTGTGTTTGGATAATTTTCGGCGTACAGAAGAATGAAGGTCGAAGCGGTATCGGACATAATCAATTACGGAGAATAAAAAGTGCAATTTCAACCGTTAAAAGGGAAAAAGTACGAGAGAGCGAATCAAATACCAGTGAGAAAAAGAAAAATTGATCACGTTGTATGGTGTCTACAATTTCAATTTTCCGGATTATTGAATCAAGAAATTCGAACGCATTCCGGGGAGTGAGAATAACCGATATAACAATCGATTTCGGCTGTGGTCGAAAAGGAAAATTGATTGTTTTCGCTTTCACGAGTTTTATACTATTATCAAGATACTATAGTCATGTAAATGATACATATTTTATTATACTTTATATTTAATTGTACATGTATACATTGAAATATTACTGTTACTGTTAATATTATATAATATTCGCAGAATTGTTGAATGAAATATTAAAATTCAATCAGCGATAGATTAACATAGAAAAAAAATAGCAGATATTATAAAAGATTAACTCAGCGTTGGATATTCTTATTATTACACCTCAAACCTGATCATGAAAATCGTGAATGGATACAAAATCTGTTCAAAATTTACCCCGGTGAAAATGATTGAGAAAAATCGTTTATATCCGAGGTGAACTTGGAATATTCTATTAGGAATCTGAATTGGTCGATATGACATCTGGCGGACGAATTTTAACTACTGCGCGTAGGCCATCTAACACACTAGCTATATCTATACATGGGGCATTCCATGTCAAATCGACCAATGATTTTCCTTTGATCTCAAAAGAGCACTTCTGAATTTTTTCAGGGTTTTCCCGCCAAGCGTTATTACTATTTTTTTTAATGATTATTCCACCCGATTTATACCCGATCATCAATGATGGGTCGTAATTTCAAGCAATTTCAGAATTGACCACAGAATTTTTGTAACGTTGCAATAGTTCAAATTTCGCCCCCAGGTGAAGATTCCCAACAGTGTTTCTTCCACTTTCGGTGATTAATTAGGTTGAATATCCTACCAACTAGTATAAATTGAATATTTGTACTCAGGTATCGTTCAATGAACAGGAAATCAAACGGTACATGATTTATGTAGAGTGAATCGTGTTACCGATTCGCAACGGTCACGCGTGATCAATTCCTGAGGTAACGCATCCCACAAATTATCTCGGTACACTCCGAGAGCAGCGAGAGCAGATAGCAAAGCAAATTATAAAGTTTCATTAAAAGTACCTCGCAGCAAGATATTGAGAACTTTCTTTCATCAGATCGGAGCGTTGGAGCGACTCGAGGTGGGGCTGGAGTCTCATCAAGTATCATACCTATACAGCTCGCACAGAAGGGGTATACAGGATACGATAGCGATCGATCTTTGTTATAGTTTGCACTGCGCTTAACTGTATAAGAGCTACAATACGTAGGCCAGTAGTCTCTTCGTTCTCCTCTCTTCTCTATTCGCTCTTCATTCTATGATGTAAATGAAGTGGAGCGTGCAACAATCATAAAGATGATAAACAAAAGGACCCCGTCTCCTCGGGTCCCAACTCATTTTCATACGCGTCGGCCTCGACGAAACAGCGAGCTACCAAGGCAAAATGCGGCTGCAAGGCGCGGTACGGTCCTCTCAGTTTTGTTTTAGTTTGTCGATATACAATTAAAAAAAAGAAACTAATTTTGCTGTTGGAATAATTCAAGTGGGATTATACTATGTGTTGTTGGTTGAAAGTTCAAGTGCTATTCATGCTTTTATACAATTTTTGTTTCATACATTTATTTCGAACTCTACTATCACTCTGTGAGGAAGATAGGAGAGAAAAATGAATGGATGCATTCCCGAAGACGTATCATTTGTTATTGTACTGTTGCAGAGCTGTGACTGGCTTTTATTACTACTTGTTAACACAGTAGCCCGAGGACTGACAACGGACCATAAGAAACACGATCTTAGGTAAATAAAAATCATTATTATCTGGAGCACAAAAACGAAGATGACCGTAACCGATTTATCAGTATAACAGTAACTCAACAACTCAAGAAAATAGACGCAAGTGCAGGGAAACATCTTGAGAACGTTTTCATGCCCAGGAAGGAAATCTGGGAAAACCGGGAATTGTCAGGGGATTCGAAATCATATCCTGGAATTTGTCAATTTTCGAAAATATCTGAAATCTCGTGCTAATCCTGAAGTTACAAGAAAATTTTCCCATTTCAATTAAATTGAGGCTGCATGCTGTACGCTGAAATTTGTCGATTCAAAATTTGTTTCCCAGTTTCATCCTTGGAGTACCTACCGTCAAAAAGAGTCCACTTTGAATTGAAAATTTGACAATTCTCAAATCCTCGTTAATCGGAAACGCAATAATTAATTAATGTAATTGAGTTTATGTAAAATAGAATCACAAGATCAAATTAACAATTTTGTCTTGCAACGAAATCTTTTGTTGTTCAAGTTATAGAGAATTCGCATTTAAGGATGTATAGGCTATACAATCTCAACCAAAAGTGAGTCTCGTCGTCAATATTGAGTACTTCGAGATGAGATAAAAATCGGAAAAAAATCAACCACAATCAAGATGATAAGAGTATTCATTTTCAATAATAATAATTCCCAAAAGTTGTCAACAAATTGTTTAAACAAATCATTGTTTAACAAATTTCCTGGTGACGTTAT
>JAFFZH010016218.1:202011-229946 GCA_018420115.1 Euura saliciscinereae | reverse complement strand
AAAATGTAAGACTTCAGAGTTGTATAAGATTAATGGAAAAACTTGAAAAAATCGCCGCGACCGAGCCATGAGTCGAAAAAATCTAAGAAAAATTGGAAAGTGTACCTTTTGTGGAGTAGAATACGGAAAAAAATCGGCGACCAATTCGGTGAGGGTCGGGGTCAAACTCTGTTCACTTTCATTTGGACTACCCCATAGGCTATACAATCTCAACCAAAAGTGAGTCTCGTCGTCAATATTGAGTACTTCGAGATGAGATAAAAATCGGAAAAAAATCAACCACAATCAAGATGATAAGAGTATTCATTTTCAATAATAATAATTCCCAAAAGTTGTCAACAAATTGTTTAAACAAATCATTGTTTAACAAATTTCCTGGTGACGTTATTTTTTTTTCATGTCAAATGAATTCGTTAATCTTTCTGAATACACATGAATTTTTTCAGAATTTTGTCACTTTTTTGAAATTTCCGTTTTCGGAAATTTCTAAAGGCTGTATTTACAAAACTATTAGGTCAACCCTCCGGAAACTTCGGAATTGTAATCTACATCGTTTCCACAATAACATATCCAAAATTCAGATTTTTTTTCTCCATTTTTCAAAATCGAAAACGGAAATTTCAAAAAAGTGACAAAATTCTGAAAAAATTCATGTGTATTCGGAAAGATTAAAGAATTCATTTGACATGAAAAAAACATAACGTCACCAGGAAATTTGTTAAACAATGATTTGTTTAAACAATTTGTTGACAACTTTTGGGCATCATTATTATTGAAAATGAATACTCTTATCATCTTGATTGTGGTTGATTTTTTTCCGATTTTTATCTCATCTCGAAGTACTCAATATTGACGACGAGACTCACTTTTGGTTGAGATTGTATAGCCTATACATCCTTAAAAATTAAATTGGGTTTAAAATTTTCAACTGAAAACACGTGATTTCATGATACATTGCTTGTTTTTGTGGTATATATACTGCAGTTAACGTGTGAGGTTCATTGTCGAGATTGAACCATAAGTCTGGTGAAATTTAGGGCATAACAGTCAACAGATGAATGGAAGCGAGGATCTAGTAGAGCACCGTGAATTGTCACGATTAAAATCTACTTTTACACGGTATATCACGGCCGTGGCTCTACGTGCATATGAGTACCTAGATAATTGTCTACGGATATACAGGATAAGTCAGGGTATAGTATGTGACCGCTGACAATGAGTGCCAGTTACCCGTTATGTTAATTTATACACGGCGAGAAGATAAGTGACACGCGACGCCCGTGCCGTGAACTGGCTTCATAATTTTTTTTTTTGAGAAAATAATAAATTAGAACGATTTTCCTACACGCTTCACGTGTCGGTCTGCGATACGAGAATAAAGTAAGGATTACGATTTGCTTGATGCTTCTTTTACTATCATCGCTGTTATCGGATCACGCCTTTTGATATCCCGCTTTCATATATGGGAATGAAGCGATGAAATATAATAATTATCAATTATTCACACTGATTGTTATACCGTTTGTCGCTCATTGTTTCTTTTCTTCTTATAGCTGATATCATCGTGCTAATTCTTTATCGTTTGTTATTAATTAAAGAGACAATGAAATAATTATTTCCTGTATTGCCTCATGGGATTATAGAATTACTAATTAAATGCTTGGAGTATCGTTGAATCTTGATTGTTCGAACTTATGGTGTTATAGACGATATACGATTGTATTCATGTCTATACAGGAGAACTTCGTCGAGTAAAAACTCTCTCATGGACAGCATGATGAAGAAGTATTCTTACCCAAAAAATGAAGTTACTGCTGGTGTCGGATACGGAGTAAGTATAAAGTATTGCTTAATTAATACTGCTCACAGAAATGAATAAAAAATGAATAAAAAAGGTGTTACTTCTGAGTTTTGTATAACTTTTGAAAAAATAAATATATGAATCAAGTTTGAAATATTTCATATCAGCAGTTGCTTCAGGCAACGTCTCTCCAAAAGTTTTGCCACCTCCAAGCATAACTTGTGTCGAATTCGCAAAGTAAACTTTGTGCAGTAATTTGGAGTTTGAGATTTTTCCATGTTTCTCGACGTCTCACGTTTTTCGTTCATGAAAAATTGATCATGGAATTACGCTGTTAATCGAAATACAGGTTGCAAGAACCACAGACAGTGGGTTTCGCAAACAATAATTGAATCTTTACACACATTGTACGAAGTATGAAACACTGCCGTACAATTTCACCTAGTGCACAGACGATCAGAGGTAATTGTGTAAATCTCGGTGGGAACATTTGTTCATGCTTGAAATTGAACCTTGTCAATCGGAGAAATCGTAAAACTGAATTCGAACACAATTTTGAAGATATAATGACCGGATCATTTTCAATTATCACGGCTGGGTTATCATCGAAACGAAATCAAACCTGCGAGAGTAAAAGCATGCCATATCAGTACGAAATCGTGCGGCGAAATGAGCCGCAAAAAAAAAGAAATTAAATTCTGCGGAAGTTTTATACTTTCATTTTTTTTTCGAACGGTCTATAAAGCATCCAGTGACCCGATCCTAGATTGCAACAAATCAAGAAAGTTCCACTCCGCAATCTTTTAGATTCGCTATCGCTTCAACTGAATTTCTTGCTCTTCTCGGCTTTACGATGACACACTTTTTCTAATTCCCACCAAAACTATGATACAATTGGATTTCTTCATCGTGACCACAGTTATTTTGTAAGAAAATACATGCGGTTCTGCATTGAAAGTGTATATTCCCAATTCCTTGATTGCAGCATCACCTACATCCATTCTACTACCAAGGCAGCAAGGAAATCATGTACCCATGTGCCGTAGAATGTGGTAAGTCTTGAATCCAGTAAAATTTATCAAGTAATACGTTTTCTTCCAGTCACGCTCTTCCTGTGTGAAGAAATATTCGTGGAATACGCTTCATCATCGTATGCAAACTGGCTTTTACCCAGAAAATTCATCCATCAATTGGTATTTTCTGTTAAAACTTCCAGGTGAATGGGAGTCGATGCAGAATCCTGATGATGACAATACCAAAGAGGGTAGCAGCAACGTCGAAACGGTGACGGTGCACCCTGACGTTTCAGATATCGAAATAACGACGTCGAAACCGCGTCTGTACAAAGACACGTCTTCTCTGCGTCCCAAGAAGTATAAATCGTCGAGACAGAACGACTTCCGTTACCAAGACTCCAAGGCAGCGGACATACAGATAATTCCACAGACCACGCGCAGTCGTTACTACGGTGAAAACGACCCTCCGAGTCCCAGCGACAGCTCTCTGTACTCGAAGTATCACGACGCCCTGGTCAGCGGCTATCCCGAAGAGTTGAACTCAGATCCGAACCCGGAAGACGCGTACTTTGACCCCGTAGAAGAGATGGAGGGAAGCATGAGGTACAACCCTCCGACTTTCAACAATGACGAGAGCGAGGAGAACGAGGCGAACGGTCCGCATCCTGATAAGAGGAAAAAGGTCGAGGAGACCTACGTGAAGCACAACGTCCGCGAAGAACTCTTGGAGGGAGTGCGGTCAAACAACTTCGGGAATTCCGAAGAGATCGAGGATTACCCGGAGGAATCGAGCTTCTACAACCCTCCCAAGTACACGGACGATTACGCCGCACCGATAAGACATCATCAACATCCGAAGAATCGGTATCGGAAGGTGAAATCGTCCAGGGAGACTCCTGCGCAGGGGAATCCGTTCCTGCGAGGACTGGTTCCGAAGACTCTGTACAACACCGCTGATTACGGGGACTATAACGAATCCCCGGCAAAGCTTGAGGCATCTTCTGGTCCGATGAAACCATACAATGGTCAAAATTATCCTAAGAAATTTCATCCAGGCCCGAGAAGAAGGCCTTCGACCTACGGAAGACACGTGAAGCTTCCTCCTGGAAGTGGAAAGGGTTACCAGAGCTACCGATCAAAATCCCAGCACGATTCTTATCACCGAGTTCCGTACCAAAGCGTCGCAGTATTTTCAGGAGGCCCAAGCTCCGGGGGAATCCGGGTCGTCCCGCCTCCCAGGATCAGGGGACCTCCGCCACGTAATGGGAAATCACCGTATGGTAATAACGGGGTGATCAGAAGCAGTCCTTACGCCAGAGCCCAGAGGATGATTTATAGACGGACGATTCCGCAGAAAGACGGATTCACTAAGATCGTCAGAAAGTATCATTCTTTTTCTGACCATGTACCAAAGAGATTCGTTCGGTCCGGGGATACCTAGTTCAGCAACTGTGATGCTGACGCGGATAATTCGTTACTTTTATCTACTGGCTTGGAGTAAATCGCTGCTTCGTCGACGTTTTGAAGATTGAGTACATGCTCGTGGTCAAACTTTTGCATGTCATGTAAATTTTTGAGTTTATAACTTTAAGTTTACGTGCAAAATTTAATCTTTTTTATATCGCCCATTGTTAATTATGAAAACTGAGAAAATCTTGAGCATACTCAGTCTCCTCCATGGCAAAAAGCAACATTTCTCATTAAATTTGTTACAAACTAATTTGTCACAGCCACATGTTGCCTGTTGTAATTAATTGTTGCAAAAACATTCGTTAAAATGTTGAAGACTCTGAAAATTTTCAGCTTGGATCGATATCTTTACAAATTTCCAAATATCTCTAAAAAAAACCTGACTCAACTCAAGCGCAGGGAAGACTTACAATAATTGTTGCAAAATATGAATACGATTTATGAAAAAAATTTGATTAAAGTCTGCAATTTATTTAGAAATATAATTAGACTTTAATAAACTTTGGAGAAAGGTTTTCCCACCACTATTGTGGAATTGATGTCTGCGTATTCGGATGAAAACGACTGATTTATAACTGGGAACTCATATATGGGCTATTCCACGTGAAGCGGTTCAGTCACCTCTCAGATATTTTCTTAATTTTGCATGTCGATTGTGTAGGGGGAGTTAGATTTTTGTGCCAAAGTCCGATTTTGATAATGCAAAATTCGATTTTTTATTTGCAATAACAAATTAGAGAACCTTTTTTTTTTAATTCATAACTCCGCCAAAAATGAAGTTACATTCAATTTCCTTTTTTTGATTCACGCGGAAAGCTTCATAGAATTGAGAAAAAAATACAAAATTGAAAAACACAATTGTTATCAATTGTTTATTTAACAATTAATTTTTCAAAGATTTTTTTAATACTGAGCGACACGACTAAAAAATTCTAAGAAATTCTGACATGTACCTTGTACTATACTACAACCTGTGAATTAATTTCAGAGACGTGTTTTTTTTCGTTTTCGAGTAAAAAATCGTTAAAGGTGTCGATGCGTCCCAATTTGAGGCGCGCCGCGACTCACGGAATGGCAAACGACCGGCTGCCGGCCACCGCTACTCCACGGTGGCGACGCAACGTTATTTGCGAACGATTTTCACGATGTTGGACATGAGTTAAAAATCTGAAAAAAATACTGTACCTTCACAACGCCTGCCTTAAGCGATAAGCAAAGTTTCAAAATCGTGTTCTCTCCCGTTTTCGAATTATAGATATAAATATATTTTGAATCTTAGTAATTATAATTATCGAATGAATCGAATTTTGCATTATCAAAATCGGGCTTTGGCACGAAAATCTAACACAATCGACATGAAAAATTAAGAAAATATCTGAGAGGTGACTGATCCGCTTCACGTGGAATAGCCCATATCCAAGTTTCGAAAGTATTGAAGCTAAATAAATCCTGATAGTTTAGAATCATAGAGTATCTAAGATTATGTACATAACATTTCAATATGTGTAGTGTCCAAGCGAATGATTCACATAACAGAAAATTTACTGTTCATACTCGCTTCCAATAAATTAAGGATCAAATATAATTTCACAGTAATTTGAATGTAAATCGAGTACAAAGTAATTTCTTAGATCGAGAAAACCATTTGATATGAATATACGTATAAACTTTTCATTCCGAAATAAAAACGACTATAATTTTCGAAACTTCTGATCACAATCAATCCTGAAACGCTTCCGTTTCAACCGCACGTGTAACTTCAACGTCGTTAGTTTATATATCCGCTTCATGTAATATGATAGTGAGTTGTCGAGGCTGTGCCGCTCTTCCTATTCTCCGTATCATGCTTACTGTGATAAGATTGAAGAATCACCGCTACGCAAGTCCTCAAAGCGCAGTAGCCAGAGTGAAATTCTTTGAATCTTTAGTTCTCATCTGTTTATCGTTTTGATGTAATAATACAGGTGAAGTAACGGAGCGAAGTTCCGTCCGTCGAGGGTAGGACACCTCGTGTCTTCCCGGCTCAAGTTATTACAGGCTAATATCCTCCTTCCTTTCAAAGCTCTGTTGAGTTTTCTTCAAACTTGGCCTTAAAGGTAAAGTCGGATTAAATAGACTGTGTCGTAGTCCGGGAGATTGATAATCCGTCTGATTTTTCAAACGTTTTACCGTCGATCGTGGACTGTAATCAGGCTCCGGTACGTCCCACGGTAAAACTGGTTTTTTCCATTTCCTAAACGAGGGTATTTCCGCTATCGGAGATTGCAAATCGCTTCTAGATTCTTCGTGGCTTAAATAATAGTTACGAAGCGCCGAAACGCTCGGTACGTTCTGGTTCTTCGGACTCAAAGAGTTCAGGTGGAGAGACATGGGCCTAGAAAAAGCAAAATATTCATCTATCTTTAATTTTCAAACATTGATTCCGCGAGCTTTATTACCTAGGTACTTCGATGGATCTGAATCCATCGATGGGATTCGTGTCCAGGAACCCAGCCCGTTGTAGAAACAGTGGTTTCGCGTCATCCTTGTGATTTATGAAGTTGCTCAGAGCTACGATGGCGAATATGGCGCCAAAGAAATTAAAAAGCCACAAAACTCCTCCTTTCAGCGAGAGAATCATCATTGCGAACGGAACGACGGGCAGCAGAATCGCGCCAGTTTCTTCGGCGATGGGCTGGAGGATCAGATCATATTACATTTCTCATTATTTGCATAGAATTATTCTCTACTCACGAGTAGATCTGTAAAGTCAAATCCGAAGTAGACGGCTAGCACCAGATCCATTCCGCAGTTTCCGAGAGTAAGTATGATCCAGGGTAAAAGGAAGTAGTGGAGAGTCTTATTCTCGACGAAACAAGCTAGAATGGATATTGCGGAGTTATTAAAGCCATTTCACAGTATTCTTCGTCTCTGTACGCACAGTTCATTATCAGTATACTGGAAATAATCCAGACTCCGTACAGTCCAACGTAGACCGTCATCCAAATGAAGAGCCATTCCGGTCTGACTAGGTCTGATACGTAGTAGTCGTAGAGTACCGAGGTGTTGTACACTTGGCAGTCCGGTCCTGCGGAAGTCGGGGAAAGAAGGGTGGATAAGTGGACTCTGATACTTCACCGAATCGGATTTTACCTTGAAAGTAGAGTCCTACTACGAGCGGTAAGAACGAGGTGAGCGTTTCATTGGACGATGAGACGGGGATGTTACAGAGATGAACCAAGACAGCGGACAGAGTTAGAGCGAAGAAGACGAGCCCTTGGATCTGGATTGGATCATCGTGAATCAGTAAATTCCGAGGGTCTAATTTTTACGTACTTGAGACTCACCAGAGCAACGGTGCCTAGATAGAGACACAAGGGTCGTACGAGAGGCGAGATACCCATTTGGCAGCAATATTACCTATCTTTTACTCTGCTACACCTTTTGTTATCCGTAAAGAGCTGGCAATATCTAATCAATGTTCAGTAAATGATTTCGGTTGTGAGTAAGTGACTCACTCACACCAACTCACCAACCGATATCGTGATGGATGTGTGATTCCTGATGATAAAAAAAAAAAACTGTGAGCTTTATATTGTTTCCCAATACGATATTGCTTATCAGATTGCTTATCTACACAGTATTATAGTATACTGCGACTCAACACGCTCATAAACACACCAATCGTATTTATAATTATTTATAAATCGATGACTTCGTCGATTCGTATTCAAATCAGTGTGAAGCCGATTTCTTATCGATTTAAAATCGGTTTAGTAGTCAATGAGACTCAACTTCCATTGACTCTCTCATTATTTTCTACAGGGTACTCGAAAAAGGCTTCGTTTTTGTCTTAACAAAAATCGAACGAAACTTTTTATTATGATTTAGGGAGCCTGTAGAGGCCTCCGGAGAATAACAGTTGGTGTTCTCTGACTTTTCTATCTAAAAAATGTCTCAATTCCGGTAAGCCGCATTCGACCGCTCCGGGGCCTTGCGAAGCGAACATTTTCAACATTTGGTGTATCCTCTCGAGAGGCATGGAGTCGAGGTTGGTCAGCATCCCGACGATGTAAGACCAGAATACTTGGAGTTCTTCTTCTCTCTGATCACTGGCGGAGGCCATGGCGCTCTCGACTTCCTCCTCTTCGACAATTTCAGCCGTGGAACGATTCTTGGTCGCGCTTTCCTCCAGGATCAGGAACTTATCGTTCGATATCTCTTTCAGGACACCCTGCGATACCCAGAAGGTAATTTTACGGCGTAGAACCGTCGCAGGCACGTGCATCGCTTCGCTTAACTCGTCCACGGTCCATTCGTCTGAAAGAAAGAACGATTGCGTTAGCTATGATGATGTGAAAGTGGCGTAAGTCACTCACTTCTGTTCTGAAAGTGTATGATTATCGTCGCATGAATGGGTGTGACGTTCAGATTAAGTTTTCTGTCTTTCAGTTCGATCTCCAAGTTAACATTTCCCAGATGTGGTTTCCAGCAAAGGGTTCTATTCCCCTTAAGAGCCTCGAATGCTTTCATGTATTTGGCCAGCTGGTCCTGAACAGGTTTTGGCAACTCGAGTTTCCACTCTTCTTTAAACGGTGGCCAAAATTGTGCGGACAGAATAAGCGCAGAGGTGGGAAAAAGCTGGGCCTCGACGTCGTAGCTCGAATCCGACTGTATGTTTCCGTCTATTCTCTTAGAATCGTAGACGTCCTTGAGCATCACTTCGCAGTAATGCAACTGATTCTCTCCGAAACGTCTTTTGAGCAATTCTAAATGACGGATTTCCCTCTCCGTGTGATAATTCAGTTGCGAAAGTAGTCTGTCCGCCAAAAGCGTTCTGTACTCGTTAACGAACAGATCTTGACTCCCGTAGACATTCACCAGCATGGATATGATGTCCGAGACTCGTCGCTGAGAAGATTTTGCTGCAAACGGTAACAAAAACGTTACGTTAATCAACGATCGATCGGAGCCTCTGATCCAGACTCACAAGGGTCCGCGTCGACAGGGTCTGGCGTCCATTTCTCCCATTCTTCGTCTTCCTCGTCTACCGAACTTTCCTCCAGCTGTAAAGATTCTCCTTTTACCAATTCGTCGGCTAAATCGCTCGGGGAATCATCGAGCAGGCCACTGACGACGCACCTCACAGTGTCCTCTCTGCTTCTCAAGTATTGCCTGTTTGGATAAAAGCGTAGATGATATTATTCACAGTTTCCCGACACAGAGGATCACTGGAATGAATTTTCGCTCACTTAACGGGCTGAGTAACCGTTTCTAGAAGAACTCCCGTCGGGTCTAGCTGTCTCAGTGCTTTTATAGCCGCTATGTAAGCGGTCAGTATATCCGGAGTGTTCACTCCGGGATGTAAGAGCCTGGTTTTCAGAGCGTCTTGCAAACTCTCGACCAAAGATTTTCGCAGGTCTGTCCTCTGAAGACCATTTCTCAGGTCTTCTATGGCTGGCTGAGACTCGGGGTACTCTAGAATCCCGAAACGGATAACGTCAGCGAATCCGCGACTCGGTCGAGTCGAATATATTCACCTATTATGATATTGAACAGTTGCTCGATCCTCGTTCTCGTGTAAGTTTCGTAAAGGAAGTGGGACAGTTTATATTTGAATTTGTTTATCGCTTCCCGAGTCTTGGTCGTCAACGAGGGAGACTTTGAAGAGCCTCCTGAATATATCCTAGTCAGCCAGCTCATGACTACGGTTTCCAGCCACTGGAACAAACAAAATTCTCAGAGTATGTCGCGCGTTTTCATTTCCTCAGGGAAACTCACGTTCTCCAAAGACGTCAGCTGAGAGACGTCGAAGCTGCTTTCGCAGGCTTGATTCACGTGACTCTCGATCCGAATGTGGATTAGAGAGGTCAGAACGTTCCCGACCAATCTCTCCAGCAGTTCAAGCTCGATCAGCTTCCGATTTGTCTCGTGAAATATGTAGACTATCGCCTGACACTGGCAGTCGTCAACGTCTCGGTTACAGCCTCCGCACTGGCTCGTATCGCCTGTAGATTCGTCTGTGAACCGAAAGGCGTAGAATTAGCGAGCCGGTCGATCCAGGAGAGATTCTAGTATCTCACCTTGGGCGGCGGCGTCGCTATTGCAGAAGACATTGAATGCGATTCGGTAAAAGTGTTCGATGATGATTTCGTGGTCTAGAGCGAGTTGACTGAGCAGCGTAGCTCTGACGATCAGTTTGAACTGTCCGAGGATGCTATCTTCCCCGTACAGTGATCCTTTGGTCTCGTTGCTTCCGACGAGTCTCTGCAGTCTTTTTAACATCGGTAAGAACTCGATCAGACTAGAGTACAGTCCGTCTATGGCATTCTTAAAGTTCTCAAAGCCCTCTTGCTCGTTTGTTGTGTTGGTAAATTTACTCCAAAATCTTGGCGCCACGTGCTCGCGGATGTAGTATTCTATGCTATGTACAACTATCTCCTCTACGCTACGAGACATCTTTAGATCGTTTATCTGATTTAAAATGTCTGTAAATTGTTCGTCGGAACATTCGCTCAGCACCTGAAAAGGAACGCATCGTTTGTTGAGGCAATGCCAATGGAATAACATAACCTCAATGTTTATTGCGATTTTCGAAATATATCGGATAACGCATCGATAAAGAGTCTGGCGGACTAAAAGATTGATTTTATCATTTGGAACGAATTTTTGAAAAGATAATTGATCGCGATTTGTGTTTGTAAACAAAACTGAATGCAACATAACCTCAAAGCCGAGATGAAAAGTGCCTCAAGACTGATGATTAGGGACTAAAAATTAGGTTAAATATACTCAAACTAAAGAATGATTCTTCAAGAAGTGATCCTACCTTCTCCCCGATTATGGGGAAGGCGTATTCTATCCTTAAGAGCATCTCTTGCTCGGAGACGGCGATTTGATCCGCCATATTTATAGCACGTGTTGCCAGATTGTCAATACGTTCAAACGTCAAATAAAACGCGCGCAACTGTTTCTAAAAGTTTTACAATCTGTCCAACAGATGGAGCTACCAGTAGAAAAATCGAATATCCCAGGTAGCATTTCTTGAGTCGTCAGATCATGTAAGCTCCTGACCAACAGCGCCTTGCGGCAGAATTATGCATGACTGTTGTATGAGGTTGTAGCAAAAGCAATCAGACAGCAGACCTACACGAATCTGTTGAACGTTGCCTGCTGTGCAGCCCACATGCATCATTCATGCGCCGTCTGTAGCAATGTCGGCCGCAGCTATATATCGATTTCGGTAGATCATTCAAGAATCGTGCATGATCTGCAGCACGATCTGCAGCAAGACTGCAGCAAAGCCCTGTCGGTATGCACCATGCGCACGTTAACCACGGAGGCTGCGGAAACAGACGGATAGCTGTCTGCCGGTGTAGGCCATACCGTGAACTTGCGACAGAATGCTACCTGGGATGAACAAACGCGGGGAAAGAATTGTTCAGGGGATTTTCTGGGGGATTTCAATATTCCGAGAATTGTGCTTTTTCATCGCCTTTGAACTGAAAAACTCATCCTCAAACACACCAATTTCGAGTATACCATAACGAATCAGTCATTCTGAAGGAATTTATAAAATTTTATCTGGTCGTACGAGTACTTTAGATCTCGTAAAGCAAAAACATTTCTTGAAATCACCGCCATTTTTTCTTAAATCATGGTCCGCGGACCTCTGTTTGATTGGTGGGGGTTGTCTAGGGGATTTTTAGGGGGAATTGAGATGAGTTCAGAGGATTATCACTTTGACCACCTGGCAACACTGTCTACAATATCTTCAACCCACGGTGTTGCAATCGTGGTGTATGTCCGACAAAATTAAATTCTCAGATCAAAGCAGCTAAAAAAAATTACCTCGAAGATGAATTCGTTACGTTTGGTATTCAGACAAAATCTACGACAGCTTCGTCAGTTCCACAGATGGTAAATTCCTGCCCTAATTTCAACAACGCTCTTCACTCACGCCGAAACTCACGCTCGTTTACATAACCTCACTTTTCTTTTTTTACCCCCCGTTTAGTCGACCCACTGGAAAGTGAGAATTAATATTAACAGATACTGAGAGATATTTTGTCCACTGTTCACTCGACAACAATAGAAGAAGCAAATGACTTTAATTTGATACTTATTTTCAGCGCTGTGTCTCAACAAACAGCGACTTCCGCTCAGCCCTCAGAACCGCTGACGATCCCGGTTCCCGAGGGAGTAGATAGGCCTGTGAGCGCGAAAATCGATCAAATCGCGAAAGATATCACAGCGCTGAATCTCCTAGAGGTTGCAGAGCTCAGCGATGTGCTTAAAAAGAGGCTAAACCTTCCTGACGCACCCGTTATGCCTATCGGCGGGTTCGCCGCTGGTCCAGCTAAATCTGAGGTGAGAAATGAACAAGCCAACAACAGAGAAACAAGCTTTTATTAGTCTCATACAACCGTTAATAATTAATTATCTGCTCCAACAGGATGACGACGAGCCTGTCGCCGCCAAGAAAGTAAAAACCGATTTCACGGTCAAACTAGTCAAGTTTGACGACAAACAGAAGGTCGCTCTTATCAAAGAGTGCAAGAATCTTCTCGAAGGGATGAACCTCGTCCAGGTAATTTGAGAGTAGAGTTGAACCTCACCTATTCAACAAACTCTGCTATTCGACCCCCTCAACAACTACCACTGTGCCACCACCAGGCACACTTTGACTATTGGGAAGTACAATGGAGGCGTTGGTTCACCTGGTGGCAACACTTGAACTATGATCTATTCTCACAAAGAGGCACCAGCACAGCGACCATGAGTTTCGGGACGAGACTTCGTGTGCTTGTGGTGGGGACATGTAACGAGTTGATGCTAGGAACGTTTGAGTGCTCGTTTTTGAGAAATCGGCGGTAGAAGGTCTTGCAACTGCTGATACACACTGTAGTCTTAAAGCGCGAAGCTACAGTGTGTATCAGCAGTTGCAAGACCTTCTACCACCGATTTCTCAAAAACGAGCACTCAAACGTTCCTAGCATCAACTCGTTACATGTCCCCACCACAAGCACACGAAGTCTCGTCCCGAAACTCACGGTCGCTGTGCTGGTGCCTCTTTGTGAGAATAGGTCATAGTTCAAGTGTTGCCACCAGGTGAAACAACGCCCCCATTGTACTTCCCAATAGTCAGAGTGGGCCTGGTGGCGGCACAGTGGTAGGTGTTGAGGTGGTCGAATAGCAGAGTTTGCTGAATAGGTGAGGTTGCACGGTATCTCTTTTCGTGTTGAAGAACTGATTAATCGTTCGCTTTTCGTTCAACTTTCAGGCGAAGAAGTTCGTCGAAAGTGCTCCGACGGTTGTGAAGTCGGATATTCCAAAGGAGGAAGCAGACAAGTTGAAAGAAGCTCTCACCAAAGTTGGAGCAGTTATAGAAATCGAATAAACGATGATAATTGTTTTGTTCTGTTTTCTACTCAACACACGTTACACACAATAATATCAAACTAATTGTAACACGATAGACTTATATAGTGAATAAATGTACATTAAACATGGTTGAAATAGTTTCCACTCTCATTTTCCTCGCCCCCATCGATGCCTGCAGCGTTTTCAATGGTATTGATACCAGAACGATTTTTTACGATTGGATGATCGTGATAAAACAGCTGTATCAAACATGTCGTAAAAATGTCTCCTTTATTTCCTGTGTATAGAGATTAATACGTGTAGGTGTCGACAATCTCAGGGACGTATATTCGGGGTTCGATTTCCATCGATGTGGAGTGGAATGCCCGAATAAACGTACCGAATCAGTTTGTTACGTTGAATAAATACTCGGCAAGTTCGAAGCCACCGTTCCACGGCTTCTCCGAGTTCGAATTAATGAAAAAATGTCCGTTAAACTTATCGTTCGATAACGAGCCGGGGAATCGGAAGCGACTGATACGCCCCTAAGCCACGACTACTGCCACGATGGCCGAGGAGGTTGACACAAACAGTAAAGCGGCGATGGAAAATATATCGCAAAATGTTATAGAGGTTCGTGAATATAAATTTAAAATGAACGGCTAAGGCGGTAGTGTCGTTGCCGTTTTAGCATATTTTTCAAACCATTAAACGATATCGAATTATTAACGTTTTTATAACGATTCTGACAGGTGACCGCCGCAGCAGAGTCTCGGAATAGTGAGGTGGGTGCGTTAGAGTTTCAAGCCTCCCAAGTGATATCTAGGCTTGAAGAAGCCGTCGAGAGAGCTGCCGATGGGGGTGGGACCACGTGGAACAATCCATCGGGGTTTTTGTCACAATCAAAAACCCCCGAGGAAATATTGGCCCTTATTCAGGTGAGTGATAGGGACTAGCAGAAGCCATTGCGGCAATCCGATTGGCCCAGCTTGTGGACCGCTAACTTTCAATTCGCTCATGCTCTCGGAACTCACTTGTTTCATTCGCACTATTCATGCACGCGCCTTGAGAAATTATAAACAATTGAAATTCTTTATAAAAATGTGTTCCGAAAATGATCTACTGTTACCGTTTCATCGTTTCATCCTCATTTTATGAACGTCACAGAAAAACGACACAACGTGCTTCCGTTTCGAAATACGTGCCGATGAATCTACGTGGACATGTAATAAATGCAACATCGAGCAAGTATAGATTTAGCCGAAAATCTTGATTTGTAGATTCGTTTTATGAACGTCACAAAAAAAAGACACAACGTGCTTCCGTTTCGAAATACGTGGCGATGAATCTACGTGGACATGTAATAAATGCAACATCGAGCAAGTGTAGATTTAGCCGAAAATCTTGATTTGTAGATTCGTTTTATGAACGCCACAAAAAAAAGACACAACGTGCTTCCGTTTCGAAATACGTGGCGATGAATCTACGTGGACATGTAATAAATGCAACATCGAGCAAGTATAGATTTAGCCGAAAATCTTGATTTGCGTAGATTCATTTTATATTTTCATCAGGCATATCGATACTCGACATTCAGTGATTCGGCTACATAGTCGATACAGGTATACATTGATGATAAGCAATCTCAATTAGTGACACATTATTATCTGATAAAAGCAAACCTCCAATGGACCTTACTTTGAGATAAACCAAAAAAAATTGACCAGAGTAAAATTGAAAACGCTTTAAATTTTTGTATTGTTTAACTAGACTTGAACAGTTTTTGCTTGAGTCAAATGTGAAGTTCTAGGAAATGTTACAAGTCTTACAATCACAAAGTTTCCTTGTTCAATCAATCTGATTTTTCCTCCTCCTTCCATCTAAATCTCGGAAACCTGTATTTCCATTTTTTTTTCTTCCAATCGGCAGGATTTGGTGATCCACGAGGATGCGCCAGTGCCTGTGGCCGAAGAGGAGGCCTCAGAGCCAGCGGCGAGTCAGATAACGACGGTACCATCGTTAACAGAAGCTGGGAGGCTGGCTCTGGTCGCCAACAGCGTATCTGCATACGCAGCTGCACTTCCTAGACAGCATGCTCAGAGACTAGCCGGCCGTTTGGCTGCTGATACGACTCGATGGTTGAGCCACATCTTCAGGTTCGTAGACTGTGCCTCTTCCTTCCACGAGGATCATCTAGAGGGTTTGGTCAGAGTCACTAGACTCGCCCTGCACAGAAAGTACCCGAGGTACATGGAGGATGGTTTCACGTCCCTGGCTGCCTCCCCGCCCCTAATTTACAGCGCTGTGGGCGCACCTTTGGGAGTAGTTCAACATCTGTGTAGACAGGTGTGTAAATATGGAAACGCGTTGATAATTTGCAGGCTTTGCCTCCCGATAAGGGCAATAAATTTCAATTGCGCGTTTCAGCTCTCATTGCCTCTGCACTGCATGCGCCCCATTCCACACAACACGATGTTCGGGTCAAGGCACAGCATGGATGTTTCTGCCCTCGAGAGACGACTCGCCGAAGACAGTCAGTCGAACGTGGTAACACCTCTGCTTGTCCTGGCTGAGGCGGGGTCCATGCTCACTGGACATTGCGACAATGTTACCAGACTCAGAGAAATCTGTGACAAATACAACGTCTGGCTTCACCTGCGGGGACATTCGTTGGCAGCTCTTACTTTAAATAATTCTACTAAGGATTTGGTGAGGATTAAAACCCTCCGATACAGAAATACGGAGTTCAGAAGTTCTGAATAAAATAATGACTACTCTTCGTTTTTCAGCCTTCGAAAATAGCAGACAGCGTCACTTTGCCGCTCGGAGTTTGGCTCGGAATTCCATCTCTGCCTGTGGTCGTATCCTTTCAAGAATATGAACTAATCAGAATTATCAGTCACGTTCCTTAACGATATCGTTCATAGACATTGTACAGATTGACCGATACCAAAGGAGGACGTCCGACCCCAAGGGACACGACTCTCTCCTTAGTGTCCGGTCTCATGTCCGATTCGTTGTCTCGACGCCTACCGACCCTCCCGTTGTGGGCCGCTTTGCAGGCGCTGGGTAGAGACGGGATTCAGAATAGATTTAAGCAGTGTTTTCTAGCCGTGGAAGAACTGTACAACAAAATCAAGAAGTTTAATTGCATCAGGTTATTGGTAATGCGCCGATTGTTGGGAGGATGATGACAAAACTTGAAGAACAGTAGCGAGACGATAATAATTTCTGTTTCAGAGCCAAGCACCAGGCGGTGAAAACGGGTCTTACACGATAAACGAACTGCTGACGAACCCAGTGGGAAGTCCTCAGCTCTATGAAATAGTGGCCAGTTCTCTGGTTCTACAATTCATCCCAGCAGACCGAGACCCGCAGGCTACGGACAGGGTCCCTCCTTATTACGACAAGCTGAATTCTTGGCTGGGACAAACTCTACCCCGCGATGTTGAGAACGTGCAGATTGAACTGTGCGAAATAGAACAGCACGGAGTCGCGATCAGAATTTGTCCGATAGAATTCTCGGACAAGCCTCCGACCAGCGAGGACATTGACAACGTAGTCGCTTGCTTAGAGCAGCAAATTGTGAGCAGAATCTTACCACGATTTTAGACTCGGGCCTCTAATTGCTTAATTTTCAACAGGAAATCCTGTTAGCGACCGTCGAGCACAAAGAAACGTTCGTCAGACTCGTATCGGAAAACGATTCCCTGCATTTGGTTGAAATGGCTGGCTGGGCCGGTCTCGGAGGGGTCCGATACGCCCCACCCACGTGGGCTAACGTTATGACTGATCAGGCTAAAGAGGAACTCAACAGACTCAATACGGCGCTGGTAGAGGCTTTGAGGAGCACAGATGCAGCTTTTTCCTTGGGCGAGGGCGCCGATGGCCTGGCCTGCGTCAGATTCGGCATGGTGACTCAAGACACCGGTACGCGTTCTTGAATGAGAGTAAGATTTGTAGAAAAAAGAATATCGAGTAATCTTCTATATTCAAATTCTTACAGATGTCGCTGAATTATTGTCCCTGGTGTTACAAGTCGGACAAGAAGTCGAAGCGAGTTCTAAACTGCTAGACACAATGTCCGAAGTAGTTAAGAGAGGGATAGAAGCGGCGCAAACCGATTTGGAGCGAGAAAACGCTGAGAAACTTTGGCAAGAGGGAATTCTGAGACACGTTCCAGTCGTCGGGACTTTTGTCAACTGGTGGAGCCCCCCTAGCAAAGAGGCTGGGGTACGGGGCAGAAGTTTGAATTTACAAGCCGGTAAATAGACTTTCCTACAATCGTACGGAATCCAAATATTATAACGATGTTAATAATGAATGTTTGTTCAATTGCAGGCGTAGTAGAAAGCACTGAGAACATTTACAAGTATCATATGCAGTTGCAACCAAATTCGACGAGTAGTAACGGGTCGGGAGCGAGGACGCCGCCTCAGCCCCTAGTACAAACTCCAGTCGGGGCCAATAGCCAAAGTCACAGTCGTTCGTCGAGCCATTCCAGCCTCCAGAGCGGTAAAAGCGTTTTGTCGGTATCGAACGTGCCGGCTCCCCAGCCCCAGGTGAAAGAAGAAACGGCGGAACAGACGAGCTCGTAGTTGGATATGGATTTCCCAATATCGAGTTTAATTACGCAATAGCTTCCAAACGAAATGTTCCTTCGATAACACGTTTGAAAATTGGATAGCAGACACCAAGCTTTTCAGTCTGCGGCGAGCTTGAGCTATGATTCTATGTTTTTTTGGTACTTGTAAATTTAGGAATGGGGACTTACAGGTCAGTTTTGTACCAGGCGCTATGCTGAAGAGAATTGATTAGTTTTTACGGATTCGATGATAAAACTCGTGGGCCAAGGACTGATTTTCAATTGATTCTTTTTTTCCAACGAATTAGAAAAGAATTTCATATTGAATGTTTGTTTCGTGAGTCTATAAGGGACATGCCGTTTTAAAGCTAGTAATCAGGTTTACTACACACTTTGAATAATAAGATTGTCATAGTTGATAATCGATGAACATACATATAATAATAATATTTAACAGAATTTTGTGCATAATTTACACATTTTAAAGGTAAGGGATAAAAACAGGGGAAAACTTTGAGTTTGGATTGTAAATGATATACATCACAAAAGATAGAGAGAAAAAAAACAAATATAAAGAGCTAACGATTACTTTGAGCCCATTAGGTGTAAAAAAAAAAGAGAGATAATAGAAAGAGAATAATCTTCATATTAGTAAAACTAACTATGAAGATTGATTAAATCCCAATAAAAAAAAAAAAATATCAGGTATACAAATTATAAATTAAAAAAAAAATACACAATTTTTACTTTAAAACGATTATTATGAATCCTTGATAAAACTTGCAATATTCAATAACGATTATCTCTTATTAATACAATAATAGTAGATAGCTCGGATACCACTATTAATTTCGAAGCACAACGTATGCTTAAATACAACATGTGATAACATGACTCAATTGTGATTTTTCCAAGTATTAATATTACTTTTATCAACATTACACCTTCTCGTTGTGTTATTTTCTTATAGCTTCGTCTTTGAACAAGATTCTCGATTATCTAATGTTTTTTTCCTTCTCGTTCCTCTATCAATTTATCTTGAAAAAGAAATAAGAGTTACCTTAATTAAATATTTAAATTTCAGATTCACATAGGTATATGGCTCACCAAAGATCCTCAGCCTCGCTTTCAGTAAAATTAAAAAACACAATACCCCTGACTTGGGGGTAATGTTAATTACTTATTTATGTGTATTAATAATCCCACTTGAGTATATGAATCGGAATACAAGGAAACAGAGAAAAATAAAAAGTATTAAAAATTAAAAAAAAAAAAGAAAAAAATTGTTGTTGACAGATATTCTAGAAATAAATTACGCTCGTATGTTTATTTATGTACCGAACTGTTGTAATAAAGTATTGCTACTTAATAAAATATTATTGAAAAAAAAATGTGAGATAAAAATTTCTTTTTGGACTAGTTTCGAACAATAGTGGATCGCAGGGAGACTTTGAATCGATCTTCGATTATTCGTTTACAAGCAACGTGACCTTTTTATTAAAGCAGTTTAGCAGATTGGCAAAAAGCTGTACATCTATATCCCTGGCTCATCAGGCTCCACATTTTTTTTTAACACTCTTTTAGATAATAGTTTCTCCCAACTAAAATATATGAGTCTGAAAAAATCTAGAATATCATATTCCTCGTCACACTTCCTTTACCTCATTCTCAATCGATTATACGTAAATGTATTAGCTTAGATACAACAATAAATGCTCTAATCAACGTTTTCTGACTCTCTGTATACACGAAATCATCAGTCGAACGAAATAAGTTCCGCCGTGTCAGGCTTTGGCTCTTCTTTTTGCACCGGTGGCGGCGCCTGAATATTTTCAGGTGGTGCTGACTGGACGACTGGTGGCTGATATTGCATAGGCGGTGGTCCCTGAGGAGGCTGTACCATCTGTGGGGGATTCTGCAACGGAACAACCTGAGGTTGCGGGTGAATCTGCCCTCCCTTAGTCACCGGAGGTCCTTGAATCGGGCCTGAAACTTGAGGCGGATGTCCGCTGTTTGGTCCCTGAGGCAACGGCTGACCCTGTGGCCCAGGCGCATGTGCCGGGGGACCTTGAGGACCCTGGGGACCAGGAATCTGATTCGGAGGACCCATGTGACCAGGAGGGGGTCCCATTTGATGACCACCAGGAAGCTGCTGCAGAGGAGGTCCGGGCATCTGGGGCATCTTGAATATTCGGAGAAAAATTGGATTAAAACGATATTCTCTTTATTTGGAGTCTTGGAAGAAACTTCAGGTGCTTCAAAGACCACGAGACTGAGATTTCAGTAATTGGACCCACCATTCCCGGTCCAGACACGGATAATCGACCCATGCTCTCCCGTCCTTGAATGGGATGATTGGGAGGCGCTTGTTGTTCCGGACCCCCCATAGGGCCCATCATGTGGGGGGGAGGGCCCATTGGCGGCATCCCGTAACCCGGCATTGGGTACTGATTCATCTGAGGTGGTTGTCCGTACATGTAAACTCCTTGATTAGTCGGGGACATTGGATTGTAGTTCGGTCCAGGTCCTTGATACTGGATGTGGCGAGCCGGAGAGCCTTGCGCAGGAGGTCCCATGTATCCAGGCACCGGCTGGTATCCACCTGAGTCACAAAAGCGAATAGAACGATAAAAACATTGTTTCCAGGTCTCGATTTAGGATTGATCATAGGTAATATTCGATTACCGAGAATATACTGCTGCTTCTGCTGCTCCTGACGCATCTGCATCTCCCTTTCCTGTTCCTGAATCTTCTGCAGTGCCAATTGACGCTGATATTGAAGATATTCTTGCTTCTTTTTCCTCATTATTTCCAACTTGTGGGCCATCTGCAGCTGCCTCTGTCTCTCGGCTTCTTCGGCTTGTCTTCTTAGCTTGTCCCTGTGCTCCTCTCGCAGTGCGTCCAGCGCTGCCCTGGCGTCTTTCATCTGGGCGAGTTTGTCCTGCAGTCCTTCGTAGTAAACGCGACCGTCGTCCTGTTCTTGAATGTACCCAAGGAGCCTTTGAAAAACGTTTAATACGATTAGCATCGAATGAACACGTTAAAAAACACTCTTTTTCACCTCGAATGCATAGCCGTTATGTTCATGAACCAGGTCTGAACGGCGCTATCGTTAGCGATGGATCTTCCCCTTGAGGAATTGCTCTTCATTCTACTGACAAAAATATCGACTTGGGATCTCAGAGAGCCGACGAACTCTTCCATCTGTGTATTTATCTCGCCGTTCTGCTGCTTTGGCATTATTATCCTCTGCGGCATCGGGCTACTTATGTTGGGAGCTGAGGGACTGGCGACGTCCGATCTTGTCCCGTGCTCTTCCATCCCTGTCTGACGTTGTTCCCAATATTTGCGATTCAGATACTTGGCCAATTCTGGATTGACTTCCTCCTCCTCATCCTTTATCCTCGAGGGACTGGTTCCTTGCTGTAATCAAACACATGAATACTTCGGGTTCCTCGAATCCATTCTCATTTTTCAGATCAATTATACCGACAGGAGACGGAGGCGGAGAGTAGGCCGTTCTTGCCATCGACGGTATCGGATTAGATTTCAACGAGCTGGTGACTCTCTTCTTATCTTTCTCCTTCTGCTCAGCTTCGCTCTGACTCAGAGCGAGCGCTAGCTGAAGTTCTTCCTCCTCTTGGAGCTCCTCCGCAGTTTTGCGAGGCGGTACCTGATCCAAAATAGAGCAAACAAAAAATCAAACTCATGTTTGCTGTTCGTCAATTATATTATAGTCTTCTTCACATTATTATTGGGTCGATCGCTCGCAGTATTCCTACGATATCTTGGGTTTAAAAATTTTGTAGACTTTCTCAAAGAATTTGTCCGTTGCCTGTTCATTTTATATAGAATCTACCCTCGATTAAATCCATTTATGTGTTACATGCGATTATAAAAATCATTGAAAAATTTGACATCGTGTCTTTTGATTCGAGAAACAGAAGCAAAACACCGGAAGACAATTGGGCTGGACATGTGAATACGGAACATCGATAAAAGAGGGCAAAGCGATTCAATATTCTTTAAACCCGAAGTAATTCAATTACTTGTGGATCTAGGTAAAAGTTTGATGTATTTAGACCTAGATAAATAATTACATGTAAAATATCGAACTCTAGTTGAGAATGAAAGCTTTCTCACAAAGTTTCACATACTTGCTGCTGCTGAGCTAGAGAGCTGCTAAGATATTCAGCGGGAAGATCGGTCTCTTTAGGAGCCACGGTGGTCGGTCTGAAAATCGGTGACACAAAGGAATTAGTCTCAAATGTATCGATTGTTTTTTATCTTTACGATTGTTATTTCTCACTTGTTGACTTGCTCGTAGCAGGCTTCGCAGACCCTGACCTCTTTCTCGATCCCGAATTTAGGCAGGGTCGAAATCTTGCTGGAGCATTGTCCGCAGAACACCTGTCCGCAAGCTCTGCAGTGATGCTTCCTCTGCACCATGTTAAAAACGACTCTGCATCTGTGGCATACGTCCCCGTCGGCCCATTCCGGAGCTGTATCGGCACTGAACATCGCGTCGCTTTCTTTGAACGTTGGAAATTTGTAGTTCTCAGCTTTCATAATATTCACAGTGTCCTAAAAATCGTGAGTTATAAAACACCGAAAATTCTCATTGTCTTCCACCCACCAGACAGAAACTGACTGAGTGTATTCGAAACAGCGGAGTTTGAAACAATAAAAGCGTGAATCATTGTTGATTGACGCTCTTATCAGTAATTGAAGCTCGCTCTTTGTGCGACGATTATATTCACCTGAACTGCTCTGTACTTTGGGCTGTTCCTGAAGGCGAAAGCCCAGGCCTGTATCAGCTCTAGTATCTTTGTTCTCACGTTTTCGTGCGGGGAAGTCTTTACGAGCTCCCTCAACTGTTCCATGTACTGTTTTGTGCCGATTTCATCGTGGATCAAACTCCCGCAGTTTTTAACGCAAGACTCGAGCACCTGGGGAGAAATTCGACGATTCAATAACGAAAAACTCGACGCAGTAGCTCCGTCGCGCTCTACTTACCAATAATCCGAACAACGCTATGTGCGGGTTCGCGTTGGTCAGCTTTCGCTTTATAGAGGCGAGAGCGAGCTTGGGCCTGAGGAACGTAGAGTTTTAAAAATGATTAGAAAAGCGTTTGAAGCTGTACATCGATACTTTTTGGTAAAAACAAAGCGAAGATGTAAAAAATATTTTGAGGTTAAGCCGAGTTTGACAGAAATGTTGTTGACGATACTTACTGCACGTCACCTTGCCTAATGTAGTCGCAGATTTGTAAAATAGTCGGCCAGTCTGGCTCGAGGCGTAAATTGCTCGTGGCTTTATCTACAGGCAATAAAAATATGGTGGATGTTGTCGTTTCGTCGTAGAAAGGGAGAAAGAGATAAAAATGAAATAAAAAATAAAAATAAATAAATGCGCAAAGCAAAAGCGTAGAGTGAAATTATGAGTATTATTACTATATCGTGGTGGTGTGTGTGGATGACACATTACCACCGAGTTATATATATATGTATATTCTTTTTTTAATTCTCATTTCTGACAAACTTACCAAGTAATTTGTCGAAGGTCGACGAGGATCGGAACATTCTACTGTACCCAAAAATAGGTTCCTTATAGTTATAACGATTTATTTATTCAACCGTCTGATATTCATAGAGTTTTTCTTAAAAATTATATTATTAACTTTATGACACTCCTCGAAATGTCAATTGATTCGTCACCCACTACTCTAGTCGAGAGAGCGACTATCGATGTCAACATCTTAATACGACGCAGCTTCCGGTCGGACGATACTAGTCAGTTTCAAGCCGCTTCCGATATTTGAAATTTATTTTGTTTTTATAGCATTTATGTATGTACATACATTGAGACGACGAAACGATGCATAAATACATTTTCTTATACAAAGGACAGTTTCATGAATTTTTTTCATTTATAAGGGGAAATGAAAGTCACGTGACCTCGATATGATTTACACTTGGAATTTTCAAACGCTATTTTCTCAGCCAAAACACATTCGATTGATGTGAAATTGATATCAGTGACGTATAAAAACTCCATGAAGGGCCTGCCAATCGTGGATTTTCGAAAATCGAGACATAATAACAGTTTTTTGACAATATTGTTCTGTGATCCAAGGAAGTGCTTCCTCTCTCCACGAGGGGCAGCACCTCCTTGGGTTACAGACCAATATTGTTACACAAAATTCTGATTATGTCTTTCGATTTTCGAAAATCCACGATTGGCAGGCCCTTCATTAAGTTTTTCTACGTCACTGATATCACTTTCACATCAATCGAATGTGTTTTGGCTGAGAAAATAGCGTTTGAAAATTCCAAGTGTAAATCATATCGAGATCACGTGACTTTCATTTCACCTTAATACGACGTTTGAGTTTCCCGGTCGCGTGTGACGTCACACAGTACGTTTTACGCACAGTTCTACCGTCTGGCAGCGCTGCGGACAACGGTGGTCAACGGAATAACATGGCGGCCGAGGTACTGTGTGACGTCACGTGGCGTTTTGGGAATCGATGCGGGAACTTTCCTATTCAATTACAGGTGAAATATACCTATATGTTAATACGAATAAACATAATTTCTGACAATGAATGGTTCATATAAGCTTTTGATACACAATCAGGGAATCGTTCCTAATATAGGTACTATTATAGGTCGGTTATGTTCTACCAGGAATCGCGTACGAGAAAAGCTACTGTTTCAGCCGTGAAACATTCAGTATGAATCTAAACTGCTAAATATGCCGCGTTATCACGTAACGAAGAGATTTCTTTTGGAAAAGAAAATGTGAACAGACCTCGTCTTTATTTCGCAGCTCACATGTTTGTGAAATAATGTACAGTATAATTACAATAGGATGAAGAAAATTGCGTAGCACATATTAGCTATCAGTAAATATGATGCATTCCTAGAAACATATTTTATTGTTAGTTGCACATGAAACATTTGTTGCAACATCATTGAAAAAGCACAAATAATAACTAATTAACATAAGTTTAAATTATTATACTATCATGAGATAAAAGTAGAAGAGAATTTCACTTCCTGCTTCCTGCGCAGCCAGGGATGGATTTCTCGCGTCACCCGCGACGATCGAGGAACCGAATACCGTTCCAATTCCAGCACCGAATCCAGCAACGCTGGTTGGCCTTGCAGGGACACCAACCGGTACTCGGTAGGTGGCAGCTGACAATGAGTAGTAGGACTATCTTGACCATGTTTCTATTCTTGCACACTGGAACAGTAGTGATGCCATTGCTTGGGATACTATTTCATACTCATCATCGGCAGAAGTTGACAACGTGCACCTAATTGCAAGCAACCGTGTTTGAGCCTCATACACAGAACATGGGGTGTAGACACGGTCGCCTGCGATCAGGTTCACGGACCTGCCCGTGTCAAAGGGTATGGCGTTTTATAGAGGGGAGTAATTCGATGCTATATCTGCAAGAATCTGGATGGTTTGATTACAAGGTTGAATAGTAGCACATATTATACACCCAAAGTATTTCATTTTCATTTTTTCAATCGATGTGTGTCAATGAACATACGTGAACAGCAAGTCAAGCCTTGAGGTAATGTCACTTAACATAGGCGAATTTCGGAGGTACCACTCAAAACAACAATAGTAGTACCATTATTTCTTTGGAGTTTGATGCTCTCGCTAGGGGTGGCTAATAAAAGATAATCGGTTACTATGCGGGATCAGGATCAAGAGACTCTGTAAAAGCTCGCGCCAAGTACATTAGAAAACAAAGGTTTTCCATACTCTTGAGTTACAATAACAAGATGCGATGCTTCGGTACAAAAATTGCGGTCGACATTACAGGAAGAATCCCGGTCAAAATAAACTATTTACAGTAAGACCGTTACGTAGTATGACCCCTAATATAAAAACCATAGTTGACCTACGGCGACGCACCTACTAATAAATTAATCATGGTTCTTGAGCATAGGTGAAGTATAGGTGAAATAACACAATAAGTGCGTAATCACGATTCATCCTCATGTTTTTATTGTAGCGAGTATGTGATCGACATCAGAAGTACGGTTTACGAAATATGATCATTTATTTTGTATGTAATTCAACACAGTTGAGATACGTACAATTAGACATACAATTGGATAATAAAATTATTACAATCGTTTAACCGAAACGTAATAATAATCGTAATTAATTCATGTAAAAATTAAATATTTTATTATTATAATAATATATTAAATATACACAGTCGTGGAAGAATATTATCCGATATCATAAGAAGTATTATAATTTGTTTTTTTGATTTTGATTTTTTTTTGTTTTTGCCACATTTTTTATTGGTGGCAAGATGTGACTTACGATATGATAATTGATAGTCTTTAGTAAAATAAATACAGATGATACTTAGTTAGGTAATAATAATTAATTGAATAGCGCATTGTGCCTACAGCTAATGTAAAATAATAGTAATGTGTCCCTCAACCTATACCCTGGAACGTCACGTATGATTTTATAGTAATTATGAGTATTTTAAAATCGTACGGAGATTCTGTATAATCTAAACTCATTATATGGTAATGGAAATCGATAACCCGAGGCACCACTTGCTTGATCGGTATTTAAAATACCGATGCCTGCGATGAAAAAACCCTTTCCAAAGATGAGAAAAAAAAAACTAAGAACTACGTCTTGGCAGTTTGAAAATGAAATGCTATCAAAAAACTATGCATTTTTTAAACAGTTTTTCGTGTTGTTTATACAACGGTATTTTTCCAGCCTTTCTTTTTTTCTATCATTGTCGCGAGGGACATACGATGGTTGTTGGAAATCTTCAACGATAATATCTATCGACAAGATTTCCGACAGCCAAACATTTCGTATCGCTTTATCGTGATTCATATACTCAACTCATATGTTTGCGATCGTGATAATGTTGCATTAGGGGTCGATTAGATATTCATAAGATCGCCAAAGTCCATCATTCTCGCTGAAAGATTTTTTAGCTCTACTGGTACGTCCAATCGAGTTTCCCAAGAATACTTCTTGTTCTTTTGAGCCATGTACGAGCACATTGGCAATCTACTGGCTCTTTCACATCGTCTCGAAACTGACCAGTAAACAAAGTCTTTGGGACATTTGTAGAGGTATCCTTGCATTTCGCTTCTCGAGTCTCGTTTACATTTGTAGAAGGCGTTACTACAGGTTTCGCGGTATGGGAAGTGTCCTTCGCTCGGACAGAGGCGTTGAGTCTGGACCTTTACCTAAAATCACATATTTGTATATTGTTAAACGTACGAACGTTAGAAGTTATAATCAGACTGAATATCTAAAAAGATGTGTCATGAATACTCACGGGAGGCATGGAGTTGTCCTTCAACTTTCTGTAGAACCTGGAATCCGCCTTGGCCCCGGTACATGGTTCGGTCATACCCTCTTCCGGCGTGCACTGGATCTTCTTATTGTCGTATGCGGTGCCTTCTGGACAGCTCAGAATCAACACTTTCACCTCCATATTGCTGGCAGTTGTACATTGGTAGAACAGATTACAGTACTTCGGATGTCTACGGAACCCGGTCGGACAGACCAACGCGATTTGTTCATTTGTCAAATTACCGATCGGGCACGGTGTCACTGTCGGTTCTTCTGTCGTTTGTTGCCCTCCTGTAGTGTTTTCGGATTGTTCTGTCGTCTGTTGTCCTTGTGTAGTGCTCTCAGATTGTTC
>JAFFZH010016218.1:149906-198920 GCA_018420115.1 Euura saliciscinereae | reverse complement strand
GGTTCCTGCGATCCCTGTGGTTCCTGCGATCCCTGTGGTTCCTGCGAACCTTGTGGATACTGCGAACCTTGTGGATACTGCGGATTCTGTGGATACTGCGGATTCTGTGGATACTGCGGATTCTGTGGATACTGTGGATATTGCGGATTCTGTGGATACTGCGGACTCTGTGGATACTGTGGATTCTGTGGATACTGCGGATTCTGTGGATATTGCGAACCCTGCGGATCGCCATCTATTTCGTTAGCGGAATCATCACACTCTGGTCTTCCGCTCTGTGAGGGATGTGTACATATGTCGCCTTGCTCCTTAGAGAACACTGTGCCCGGACCACATTGGAACTTGAATAGTGTAAGGGGGCTGTTGTTTCCCCAATCAACGCATCTGTAGTAAACCATGCAGTCTTGTGGGTCCGGATGATACCCTTCACTTTGACACTTGAAGGGTTGACTATTTTGGCGGGAATTGTTACCGTAGTCTCTGCGACCTGCAATGTTTATTAATTTTTTTAAACGGAGGACGAAAATAAAACATATGAAAAAAAATGTAATTTGCGTTTGGTTAATAATGATTTTCCATAAAAATGACTCACTTCTCGCCGCAGAAGAAGAACATGCCAGTGTCACAAGGACTCCTAGCGTCCACAGGTTTTTCCACATTTTTTTTATCGTGAATTATGTCTGAAAGCACAAAAAATGAACAAGATTTATACAACAATGTTCAACCAGAATTTTTTACGACAGTCAATACGTAAGTTTGTATCGCAAAAAATCGGAGTAATTAATTAGAAGGTGATTCCATTCGATACATCTGTTAACAGTAAATCCCTGATTTGGTTTCGTTGAAGTTAAATTGCTCTCCACTTAAATTCTCGGATCGCTGATCAGTGATACGGATACTGATTGACAGCTACGATTAGGTCGATACTCTTGAGCTGCACTACTTCCATAAAAAAAAATTGTTTGGTACGTTATCTTTCAAAAAATTGTATTTATTTTGAGGGTTGACTACTCGCATTATTCGATTGAGAAATTAATCCGTGTAAAATTGACCCAGTGTGATTATTACGGGTTGAAGAAGAGTCGTATCCGAAAATCTCGAATCGGCCGAACCGAATGGAATCAATTTTACTTATTCATCTGATATATATCATGTAGGTTTGTGCGGGCCAAATCTGCATAGAAATTGCTGGGATTGATTGAATTTCAATAGAACCGACGCTGACATCACTTTGGCCGAACGGGCGTGTTTCATTATCCACGGTATAGACATATCTCGGAATAACTGTGAATCGAACTGTAATAAAAATAAAAAGCTTCCACACACGAGCGATTTTTTTCTCCCAAAATCATCCGGTTGCTTTTTTTTGCGATTATTAAACGGATAAAATACCCCGAGGATGAACGAACGTCACTCGAACCGGGAGGTCAGGGGATCGATTCGTGTCATTGTTGTAATTTCAGGAGCATCGAGATGTGTGAAATTATCAGATCGCCAGAACCCCGTGGCCGCAGGGCTACAGAAGGTCACGGGACAGTTAGGCGGCGGATTGGACGATATCGTGGAATCCAATTCTGGCCATATTCCAACTGTGTTACGAGCGCTGAAACTACAAACAGATGATCAAAAGATCAGCTGGATCCATAAGATAATCGATCATTGGCCTCCTTTTCTGAAATGGAGTTGTCCGCCTGATAATGGCTGGAATATGTTAATGAAGTACAAAATTTCGCGATCCAAACAGTGCCAATGAGTGATATATTCAACACGTAAAGTAAATCGGCGTCATTCCGAACGGTAAATCGAGACTCGTTGTGAGAAATGGTTACCGAAAAAGAAACACATGTTTTGAGGTCGAGAATGCTGGTAACGTCTCATTAGCCATTTTTTTTCCGCAGGCCTCTCTCTTTCAATCCGCATAATAGATCCATTGAACGAGATAGGAGAACGTATAACACGTGTATGCGTTCACCGGAGTCCTTAACCGTGGTCGTTTTCCTTTCTCTGGTTACATACAGCGCCGCTAATGACTCGGATGATGTAAGAGAAGCGGCAAGTTCAATGTCACTTTGAGTAGCAAGTCGAGTTTTGTGAGTGTTGAAGTAGATCTTAATCCGAAGAAGTGTGATACCGCGGTGTTAATAAGGGAATTAAACCGACTGAGGAGGAAGAACGGAAACCGTGTGTTCAGGAAACAGATGAACACATCTAGCCTTGAGTAATACCATTTTTGTTGTCTGTACGCAGAAAGTTTTTGCTCGCCTCCGCGATGCTCGATTTGCATATTCGACGATCATCAGGATTTATGATTTTATCGATCCCCGATCTCGGGATCTCAGATTTATCGTCTTACCTTATTTCAACATCAAAGAATATCAGATATGTTATATTTGAATACATGTGTTATGTCCTAGCGGTTCAGCTTAACGGTTATCTTATTGCAGGATTAAAAGCGGTGGTTGTAATATTTTACCTATCAAATCACACATCTTGTCTTTTTTTCTTGAAAGATTACATTCAAAATGTGGTAAGAATTTCCTGGGTGTTTTGAATTGGGGAAAAACCGTTGACCGCAGAATATGACGCCGACATACCGTCGATTCAATTAACCGATTCTATAGGGCCCAGAAGAATCTCAATCAAATTCAGTGTTACAGTAGTGTTTCGGAATACGTGTGTAATTTTTTTTGTTCATTTCTCTCTTTGATCCTTTTTCAATTCTTAGATTATCTACAAATTGTGAGAAGCGAGCGGTCGGCTTCTGTTATCCGGACGTTTTAGAACATCTAATTTTTTTCTCTTTCTCTAGTCGACGAAACGAAAGCAAATGAAAAAAATAGTAACCGTTACTTCTATTCACTAAATCCAGTGGCTAAAGAACTGAGACGTGATATCATGCGATTCTCCAGAGGGCAAAGTTGATCAAACTCGTTCCAAAGATTTGTTACGTACAAATTTGATCAATATTCAAGAGTGTGCAGGATAACAGAAGAATTGATTCCAATTATAGTTACAGAGGTACGAAGTCGACGAAAGAAATTTTGTATATGGGTCGGTTCTATTATTTCACCAACGATCTTGAATGAATGAAACATTTTGCGAATCCCGAGTGTCCGACAGGTCCGTTCGTTCACACACTCGGCATGAATAAACGACACGTGTGAACTGAATACGAAATAAAATCTGTTGTCTGATAATCGGACGTTTTCTTCCCGGCCAAAAAAAAAAAAAAAAACTCGAGACCTCGAAAGTCAATTGTCATTCAGAACGTCGATTCTAGAAGAGCATAAGTGTAAACGTTGGCTACTGTAATTACGTCAAACATTACGTTGATCGTATGTCGATGTGTTCAAACACAGCAGACAGGAAATGCAAATCTCAAAAATATTTCGGCGCCTCGTGATATAAAGATAGCGCAGAGCGTCGACCCTGCGATAATTTTAATCAAACCACCGAAAACCGGTATTTAATCGAATTTAAATGTCTCTGGTCCCTCATTCGCGTGACTGTATCCCACTTCTGACACCAATGTAACTCCGGACGGTGCCGTGCTACTAATATAAATAAGGGTTCTCCCGAAATGATATAGACGACTCGTGAGACAAAGTTTAAGGTGCAAAGAAATAGTGTTTATTCAACCAGTGAATATACGTGTTATCAGTTTAAAGTCTGAAACAGGACTGTTTTCACAATAATACTGGTTGACGCAGCAACCAGTAATTCGGATATTTTGGTATCACTTATTTCTATCAACTATTTCCTCGGAATACTAAGTTCAGGGGCGTCTCATTATGACCTCCCCTGATATAACGGGCACCTTTATAACAGTATGAACGTCTTCGGGATGAAGTTCACTTTGCACCGTGAAATTAAGGATTATAAATCTTACATTTCTTCCTGACGTTTTTGTCTAAAATGGTGATTCTGGGTATTCGCTTCGGTTCCTTGTCTATTGTCTATTATACCATTGTCTTGTCGAATGTGGTATAAACGTGAAACGTACAACGTCGTTTAGTGAGGAAAGCGCTTATATGGTCAGCCGAGACTCTAACAGTTTATTGAAATGTTTATGGTCAAGGAAATGGTCTCGGAGGTACGAGATACGATCCTCTTACCCTGTGAATATGGCGGGATAAATCGTCTGTCGATTTTTTTATTCTCATCCCAGATCCCAGAGCAAGAACATCTGCGGAAGCGCCTGTTCGGTGTGTAGCTTAAAAAAAAAAACCTCAAATTCCAACCGGTTGATAATTCCGCAAGACTATGATTATGCGCATAAGGCGCATATTGTTCGCCTTTTATGCATCACACGTTACATGCACGTGCGGTTAATTATGGGACTTATTCATAAACCAATTAAAACAATTCACAGCGCACCTGACGTGAATTCCTACGGTTGTAACTGACAATCTGAAGAAATTGTAAGAATTTATCCTTGAATAAATCCTTTTTTTTTTGTTGTCTCGTTTTTTGCGCAGGTGCACAGATTTACCTGTGCAAATGTGTCCTTTATTATAAGTTAACTTAATACTTTTGAGAATGATTGCGAATAACAGTTTTATCGTGTTACTATATATAAGAAAAATAGAACATGTATTTTGTACGGTAAGGCAGACGACGATATAATCCTTGTACAGATACCTCACTTTCGATACCTATGTATATTGAAATTGTATTGGTTAGTCAATGACCTCTGAAGCTCACGATTAGATTCGTACAGGTAGGATGCGAGGCAAATTATATAGTAGTACGTGCCTACCGGATTTCTCGCTACCAATTCATCTCCGTTAAACCATTCTGAACAGTAATTTTCTGGCTATAATCCTGTGATTACCTTTCAATCGATTCGTTGATTATATAATTCGATATGCCCAGCGCATACTTGCGATTTCGACGAAAATAAGTATCGATAATACCGAGGGGTTATTCACTTCAAGTTTAGATTAATAAGTGACTTCCCATTTCGAAAAACTTTCGACTAGCTGACAATCGTAAAAAATTCCTTGACTTTTGACTAATTTTTCTGTCAAGTGCGCGCCTGTGAGATTCTTAACGATCTCCAAGACTTCGAGGATTTTCAAAAGATTCCAAAGACGATGTTGAACTTTTTATTGATTTTATAGAATCACTTCAAAATTAAGTAAATTCCAGAAATCGCATGAAATCGTAATGACAAATATTTTTTAAGAAACTTACAATTGAATGAAATCAGATGAAATCGCCTGCTACCTGACCTCTGAGTGATTAGCCCTGTAACTCTCGAGATGGCATCGATCGAAGGTCAGAAAATTTTGAAACAAAATTTACCCTAGAATTACGTCTACGTATAAGAATTTCATTAATTATGAATCGGGAAGTATTAAAAGCAGGTACAGTTACGCGGGGAATTCTTTCGTATCATGTGCCAAAAAATTTACTTATTATAATCGTGAAATTTATGCCGTTTTCAATCTTCGGAATAAATCGATGAGGCCAGTGGCCGCCGGACAATGAAATATCAATGAAGCATAAATACATCAGATGACGACGAGCTCGATAAGAAATTGAAGGGTACAACTCGATAAAACGAATACTTCATCTTTTGAACCTGAGGATCTGAGGAAAAAATGATCATGAGAGAATTTATGATCAATTTATCCGAAAGTTGTTCATTCAGTTGCAAATTACTTGTTTTTCAGATTCCCTTCAGTCACACAATGAGGTTTCGTTTTCTGAGGAAATGAATCGTCGAGAGTTTTAAAAAACAAGATAATTCAATTTTTTTATCGATATAACGAACTTTGGTTTAGTCACAAGTGGATGTTGAAGCATGTTCCATGTTCTCGATATAAATGAGTGAAATTTTAATGGGATCTCAGGGTGCTGACCCCATCCCGTTCTTCCCCGTCTTATGGGAACGCGTAGCCTTGCAAGGTCGTCTACACCGTCCTCCTAGTTTCCTTTATTCCTGTTTTTCTCTACGATCATCAACCGCGTTCACAGCCCTACGTATCCTTTTTTGCTCAGTACCGCCGTACCAACGCGACAATTAAGATTCTAAGTGTGAGTCACAACCTCGTGTAACGCAGGGATGAACCGAACCGCGAGATAAACTGCATCCTGTGAAACAGTATTCGCATTCTTGAGCCATGATCAAAACGCTTGTTTAAGTCTCACAATCAGGTGTTACGTTACTTCTGCGATGATTAGAAAATAATTAGATAATAATCGCAAATCGATCGTCGTTAACCGATACCAGGAATTGTTTGAATCGATTTCATCCCATCGCTAAAATTGTTCAAAGTCTTCAGAATCCATAACAAGAGGCGTTGGAACTCGATGCAAAGAATGCGTCAGCGCAAAAAGTGATCATGGATCTCAAGCAGATAATAGCCGAGGTATTTTGCTGCTTCGCTTGTTACAGAATCCAGCGGCGTGTCCGATACGTGATACAGGTACAGGTATAGAGAATCGCAAGTGCACCGTGGACGTCGGACTCGCACGTTTGAACCGTGTGCGAGATGCGTTTACGCATCCCCCTGCATCAGGTGCAGAAAAACCGTGGTCTAAAAATACCCCGGTTTCAATCGCTACACGATCTTGATAGTATAGTTGCAGAAAACTTCAAATTGATCTAATTTTTACATGGTATAAAAATATGTGTTGACGTAACAAACAAAATTTCAAAATCAAATTAGTTTAAAAAAATTATTCAACTACGCTCACCAGTTGCTTAGTTTTTTACACCGCGACTAAGCAGGTGATAATTAATTTTAAACTGTGACTAATTTTGGTTAGACGGCATTGTTGCGGTTCTGCAAAGGTTTGAGAGACTTGTTTTTCTTCTATTATTTCAACAAATTGCTCTCGTCTGCCTCGTAACGGCTTCGAGACTGAGAGACAATCGGAGATTTCAATGCCAGAACGGGAGCGACTTTGATAACAATTCGGACAATCGCAAGCATTTCGCACTCGAAGAGCGAGAGACGCGACTTCATTCAAGAATTTCATGCCAATACAATGATCAGACGTCTGGGGTAAAATAATTCAAATTTCTATTCGACTTACCTCGATCGAACTTGATAAACCAGCAGAAATTAAATCTCGCACATCACACCATGATGAAAAGTATCAGATATTCGAGGGTAAAAACACTATCGAGGTATTCAGAAGAATAAATAAATAAGTTTATTTATCGGTATCCTTGGACTATCGTATCGAGCGATATAGTGATCTTGATCTTGATCTTCAAGAGCTTTCGCATATATTCTCGGGTATCGATGACGGTGGCGAGTAACAAACGTGGAATAAGTCAGGGAATCGACGATGGCCCCTACTTATAGAGTTCGCAAAGTTAACCGTGTCTGCAAAGACCGTTGAGATCCGCCACTCTGCCTCCGTATCCCTCCGGAGACGAAGAGGAGGTGGAAGGGATGGATGCGACTGCTCTCTGATATAGATTCGGTGTCTTCTTCTGAGCCAACACCTCCGCGATCCTAGCGTCGAGTCGAGTCACGGCGAAGTGTGCCGGATCAAAAAGTAGCCCAAACTTGATATCATGCACCAATTTGCCAATACATGGCAGAACATGGCAGATCGTCGAGGATCGTGAGGATGAGCTTAAGAACTAAATCGCGTTCATGACGCATGGGTGTGAATACCACCGTGGCGTGAAAGATTAATGTAGCTAGTAATAGCAAGAGGGGGAATCCGGAGTTTTTAATTGCTTAAAAAATGCCGTATGAGGCAATAAGAAGGAAAAAGGGTCTGTTACGACTTATTCACCCTCGCATAAATAGTCGTTCATATTCATGGATATTATCGGTAGATATGTGTGTGCGGCAATGTAGGTACATAAATACATAATCCAATTACAGAACCCGCATGCGTTACACGGTCCGTCTGTCCGACTGTCATAATCCCTCTCACTCCTCGTTATGGTGGTTGCCTAGGATGGTTGAAAAATAAAACTCCTTGTTCTTTCCTGTTGAGATACGTAAGTTCAATGTTTCTCTGAAAGTCATTAAACACGAGGAGGTATAGGAGAACAAAAAAATTGCCTTTATGGCACAGGAATGATGTCGTTATAGTACACGATCTTCTTTATATTAAATTTCACGGAGGTCATCACGCACGCTTCTTCTCTGCTGTGACATAACGAATAACCGATTTGGTGATTCAGTAGAATGAAATGATGCGAAAGAAACAAAGTACGAATTCGGAGGTCAATGACGTTAATCACCATTAAAAAAAAAACATGGAATACATACCATTTTAGAAGATTTTATGAGACTTCATGAAACGTTGTAATTGACTCGATAGGACTTTATGGAATTTCATTAGACTATAAATTGGAAATTTTTTGTGATTCACGAGTCTTCATGAGACTTCAAGGATCATTGAATCAAATTCATGGCAATGTTATGGATCACAGAAAAAGAAAGCAAATGGACGTACATAGCAGAAATGTAATGAAATACACAATGGAATGTCATATGACTTGATGGAACTTAACTAAAGTTAAACAGGAACTTTATGAGACTTTGAGGGATTCCGTTAGGTGTCATAAGACTCCGAGGGCCTTTATGAGACTTCAAGGAACTTGATGAGGCGTCATAGAACCTCATAGGACATCGAGGGACTTGATCATCGGACTTTATGAGACTTCAAGGAGCTTTGTGAGGTGTCGGGACTTCACACACCACCGAACACCAAACTAAAATAGTGCCTATCATCTTCTCGAGTATAAATTTAATATAAAAAGACTGGTAGAATTTTATTTTCAAAAACCCAGTGGAAATTTTACTCGTTTTTTTGCTCAGAACTGTCAAGATGGCCTGGACTGCTAGACAGTATCTAAAGCTTTTCCTTTCTAGTTTCCCGGCTTGCACTACAATCTTCACAGATTCGGCTAGAACTCTGCACAAAAATTGTAATTCCAGTTTCGAATAATTCGCAGTCCAGTTTCATCACTAGATCCCCGACGGTTTTGCTCTAGTCTAGGGGAAATCTAGTTTTATTGGCTATTCTAGTGAAACTGGACAAATTTCTACCAGGGTACCTTCAATGGACATTGATGCAATCGAACAATCTAAGACAGCAAAATTCGATTCGTCTCCCGTAATTTTTGCACCAAAATTGATGGACTCTCAGGTTTTATCATCATTCGGAGAGTCCACTGGTGAAATTTTTCTGATAATCCTACAAATGAAGCAAAATAAGGCAATTTCGGTTATAGAGCCTTGGGGATATGGGGCCATCAAGATTTTGACGATCTCTAAGTTTCGGGTTCCCCGACGAAGTTTGGTGTAATGAAAAGGTAATAAAGTCAACGATCACCTCTGCAGTGGTCCTCGAACTTGAACCTCGCCCTGCCCTCCTGCTCAAGTTGCACAACGGTGTACCTGTTATAAATAACCCAATCGCATGCACTGCACGCGGCAAAGTTCTTTGCTCCTCTTGCCAAACATGCAATTTAGTGGGGCTGAACGTTGCTGGTCTTGTATTTTTTCTGTAAAAAAAACCCCTTCTGCCTTTTCGTACAAACGCCTTTGGGCAGAAAGGTTATTAAAAATAAAAATTCCTCAGATTATTACGCCTCAATTTTTGAACGATCATCGCGTGGAAATTTTTTATTGGCGCGTAACTGAGTTTAAAAATTCTGAGCTAAAGACTTTTTCGGAGGATGACCTTTTTTAAAACTCGTAAAAAAAACACGCGATGGGTTTATAATTGAAGGAATTTAATGTTCTTCTCGTAATTTTCTTTTTCTGTAACTACCGAAAATTTGAGGAAGTGAGATTACAACGTAAGAAACAAAAAGCGAGTACGTTGTCGTCTTCCAGAACTATTTATAAAAAATATCAGCAAGTCAGAACTAACGACTACGAACGGGAGAAACATCCTGTACGCGAATCTTACATAGTGCTGGTTATTCGCCAGTCATTGTAACGGGTTACTATTTCCTGTCTTAATCTAGCAAATTATACTAATTTAATTATTCGCCTACAATTCGCGAACGTGAACGAAAACGTGTCTGCGTCTACCTTCTGATCTCATCGAGCAAAATTAAGGAACTAATGACTGTTTGCTAAAATAAAAAATCTATGCAGACACGACGATCTCCCAAGTTTGAAGAAAATCATTATCGATTGTAACGGATCTTTACGAATTCTGGCAATATTCGTGCCTCGGATGGTAGTGCAAGTCGTACATTACGAGATACTGAAAGTAAGATTTATGCATAACGCGATAACGTTCGGCCCCATTTAATCATCCTTCTTTAATTAACGTTAATCGCCCACGTTGCTGCGGCGTGAGGTGCGTTAATTTCTTAAGACACACGTGCGATTATTCACTGTCAAAGAACAGACACACGAAGAGGAAGAGAGGATCTTCAGCCCACGGGGATGAGCAAAATACCTTTAGATCCTGCTGACCGCAACCGGTGATCGCCCTTTCGGTAAAAGTAACGGGCGATCCTTCCACCTCCAAACGGGTCCATGGAGTTCAATCCTCGAAGCGCTACGCCGCGAATCTTGATCGCCTTTTTTTTTAATTCGTTTTTGTGAACCAGATATTTTGAATCGCTTCGCAGGTTATTTCTGTCTTGTTGACGATTCCGATATGTATATATCGAACGTCTCCTCGAGTCGAGCCTCATCATAACAAATCTTGAACGCAGACGCAGGGACTTCCCCGGTAGTTCGAGTCAAGTGCAATTCTTTCCTATAGTCGTATCAGTGGCTGTGGCCGACAGAGATCGGCTTCATCAGTTATTCGAAGCCATCCAGCATCGGACACAGCCTCGAGGTCTCGTTACGTTCGCAAGAATTCAACATTTTTTCTTTCGTTCACATCGTCTTGACGTACTTGGGATGAATACTGCATCAATTGTGTAGCTAGTGGATCAACGAAGAAGGAGATTTACCGACATTGTTATCCTGAAACATATGAGAAAAGTAGAAGTTCTCCGAAGAAGCTACTTTTTAGACAAAAATTATCTATTCTTTACTCTCTTTGTCACACTCGTTGAAATTTCTGTACAACTATTCGTGATTCACTCGATCTTTGTTATCAATTGAGAAAAAAAGTCTAAAACTGGTCCGCGTTGCAAATGGAACGACGTCAATTGTTCCTGCGATGAAAGGCGAATCCAAACACCGGAGTATATAGATCGAAGAAGAATTCCTGGAACTGGGAACGGCGAAGACGGTTTGAGACGCGGGAAAAAAACGCAGATCAATTAACGTGTGGAACTTGAAGCGTTCGTCACATACAAGAGTAAACTTTGAATCAGCTTACCCAGAAATTCAAATCCCCCAAAAGTCTGGGAACATCAATCGAGTTATTTTCGCCATTGAGTTGACAAGTATATTGCAAGGTGACATTGGCGAAAAATGAATAGCATGAATATGATGATGATACACTTTTAGAATTTAGGATGATCAACTATAGCCTCCTTGATGTGAGACTTATCGATTTCCAAGATGGCAGAAGTCGATACTGCAAATTGTATCGCTAAACAGGTTCCTGCATTGTCGTCGGGTTGATTTGTGCTGGTCGGATCTCACAAAGGAGATAACCGTGTTGGAAGCGTTCCTACAGAAGCCAATCACCCTATACGCATTAGTCAGGTGATGCGTTTAATTTGTTTGTCACTCGCCACTCTTCGACACGGTAGCAGAATGCTCGGTATCGAATAAGTAATTAACTGGAGTACATGGAATGTGATTCTTATCATCAGGATACACAATTTCTATTGACTCCCACTGATTGGCTCCTGATGCGTTGGTCATGCGTCACTAGATCAAACTGATCAGAAGTTTAACCGTGTATTGCTTGATTCGCTATAATCTAGAGCACATTGACTTCAGACTTGTCTGGCTGATTAGGGTTATCGTGTCTCGCTCTCATTCCCATCGACCTTCACGGTCATCTTCTTCCACGTTGAGCCAAAGGTTCTGAAAATCGTATTTTGAATTTGTCGAATGAAGAAGATGAAAAACATGTTGAAATTAGTCTCAACATCGACACAGATTTGGACGATTAATGGGATTCTGATATCTTGGAAGCTCGATCACCTTCGGTAGACCCTGAGACACGGTCAAGGCCTGCGTTCATGTCTTTGATCCAGATAAAGATTTGTTTTCGTACCAAAAATTGAGCCGCCCCGGGGCTTTGGACTCGTTTAATCTCATTCCGTTCTAGTCACTTTTTTTCGTCAGATTTAATTCTGTGGCACACGGCTTATGCAAATTACCGCTAAGTAATGCTTATCGTTCGCTCTATTCGATTAGAGCCGCTCTCTATCTCTTGTCTTGTTGAATAATAAGTACACATATCAAGCGAATCAATTCTGCCTGTAGAATTCTACTCGACATTTTCATTTTAACAGTTAGGAATAAGAGTGATCGAATACGTTGATAGATAATTATGCGATCACCCCAATTTTCCATTATTCGAATCCCAATTTTAATTTTCTTCTCCTCTTTTCCCCTTGGATTCGGTGCGTGGAATATCTGTAATTGTCATCGGTTGTCATAACACGGATTTTGCTTGTACAATACGTCCGCGTGTAATCCGCGCGTGTAGGTGACCGCGAAAAATGTTAGGAATGTTTAATGAATTTTTCAAGGAGTAGAAGAGACTTGTGACTCGAATACTAAAATACCTCTGGGTTGTTTGACCCGAACGAAATAATAGGTGTAACAGAATCGATCACGACTTGTTATTTTTCGTCAAACGTATAAAGGTTCGCAATTATTCATTTCATGAAATTCGCGGAATCTGGATCATCAATCTTCAAGACTGGCCCACTGATAATGATATATACCCTCGAGACAATGCTAAAAGGTTGCGAATGTCCGTGAGATGAAAGCTCGAGTGTTTCGATAAATTTGAACCTCTCTGGTTGAATTCGCTCTTCTTTTTTCGCCGTTCATGATAAACTAACAAACGTCTGTGGACGTTATATTTTTTCTTCATCGCAGATTTCCGTTTAGCTTTTCCATGAAGTTGGATGCTTCGAGGCTGTCTGAAGGATGCGATTCAAATAAAATGACGCTATAGGTACCATATTAGGTAGATTCGATCTTCTCTTACAAAAAAATCAAATATGGACAATGAACAGTATAAGGAGTTTATTTCGGCACGTCTGGTGATTTACACCGATTCAGAATGAGTATGTATGTATAGTTACCTGTATATGCCTAATTATATCCTATACCGATCATAATTCAAGATTGGCGCACGTGTTCGGTGTAATTAGTATGAGTAAATGGGCACTTTGAAAACAATAGAATCTAAACCCATATCAACGATTAAAGAGATAAGAATAAACGAAGACGTCATCTATAATCTGAAACACAATTTCACGTACCGGAAATGAGGGGAAAAAAAAATTGTTGAACAATCTCTGATTAGTCATTCTCGCTCATTTCAGCCACTGACCATGATGTCTGTGATTGTCGATTATAGAAAAATTTTACTCTAGAGGAATTTGTTCCTAAAGATTGAAGTTTCATGCGTGCAGGTCCTTTGAGTCAGAGCTGCAATCCAGTCGATTAATTTCAGCTCCAACCGGAATAATAGATCGGAAGTCTCTGACGATATCGGCGCTACCAATCATGGATCGTGTTTATATGATAGTCTTCTCACGATATAAAATTAATGTCCCATTACCTAGGCAGCATCCGGTAGCAAAATGCAAATCATCAATGATGGTATCCAATTTGTCAAGTAGATAACACAGTGACTTCGGTCTCTATGGTATGGGACGTGGCCATCAATGAACGAGAGTATCATATAACAACGGCAGTGGCCAGTGACACAATTATGCTAAAGAGGACCATCGCGAATTTGAATGGCACAAAACTTGATGGTAAAGATGAACGATTTCTTGGTTGGGGGAAACCGATTATCCGGTTCAGCGAGTCAATCTTGTTCGACCAGTTGATCGGTTTGTTACCAAACGATAATTGAACATAATAATAATGGCAATAAGAAATGTCACCGAACGTTATTGCCGGAAGACACGTTGCGAGAACGATCACCGTCTTTGGACATTTTATCGACCATCAAAATGCTAGTTTGTGATTCTTGTGCATTTTTCAATCCCACATGTATGACGAATGTTCGCTTTGATCTGACCGAGTTCGACGATCTCTTGATCGACCCAGATCAGACCGAAGAGAATGAGGAGCGCCTTTAATTATGTGTGTCAATGAATTCGGCATTATGATGGCCAGCGGTTACCGCCCACGGGTGGAGCACCAAGGTGAAGGTGAAGGCGAAGAAAGACTAGATTTCCGCGCGTCAAACCTGAGGAATTCACCTGCAGTTGGCGAACCCTATGGAATCGTGTCAAACGAACGTTAATACCGCAGGAAAAACCGGCGAAGGTTGGAGTAACGGAGCAAATGGAAGGAGCGGATGCAAACAACCTCCTTAATCTCTTTGGGGTTCCTTTTTAACGGCTGATGCAGAACAGGGTCATGCACCGGACACTTCGCACTTTGCGATTCAGAGAATTCAACAGTCGTGTTGCAAATGTGTCTCTCCAACAGACTGACTGCAGATGATTTATTTATTTAAAACGAAACATCTTACGGTACTCCTCGAACCGATACACCGATGACAATGAGTCAGAGGAGTATCACTCCTCGATCGACACAGTTTCGAGTACCGATCCCAGTTCAGTAGAACGGAGTTTGAATATTCGCCGATCACCAAGATCCGATTGTGCAAGGTCAAACCGGATTCCGGTGGCAAAAATAACACGTCACAATTGATCTTGTCTGTGTATTCTTCTCTTGTTATTCGCGACCCGATAAAATTTATGTCTTCATGTCGTCCACCAAATCTCGGTGTTCATCGAACTCGTATGCCTCCCATTCGGTTGAGCTATTGTGATACATGACTCGATCGGCTCGAGCTATTCGACAGTGGCTCAAAGTTGCGGGTCAGAAATCGAATCCCTGGTGACCTAAAAATTTCCAGTCGGAATGCCGCACATGGTGTAACTGTTTTTGTAAATAACTATATATACGCCCACCGTACAGCATGTGACATGAATTTCCTTATTGGTTTCGATTCTGTTATCCCGATTGCCTTTTTGCTCGGTTGTTATATACTCGCAACCATCGCGAGAAACCGGTTCGAATCCCTTAGGTATCCTTGTCAGGAATTTACCGACGTTTACGATAAGATTTGTGAAGGTTCATTATACCGAGGATAAACAGTCTGGCAATTTTCTATCGATCGGCCAACAGGATTAAATCCCGAGTCTTCTATCCTAACGAATCTACCAATACGGTACTTTGCCTGTTCAACGTGGCTCAAGACTTCCAAGAATCGTTAATCGAACCAATCCGGTACCGCGATCGACTCAAGGTTCTAATTCTTCGTCTTAATTTTTTGCATCCAAGAATTTTTTTTTTTTTTGTTTTGTTTCGTGAAGTAATGAATGAGATAGAAGATAAGCACAGAAATTTTGGTGGACTTTCTTGAATCTCAATTTTTTTTTATATCATTTGCATTTTCATGTATGTATTCAGTCACAATGACAGTAGTATTACTACACTTCCTCTTACAGTTTAGAGGCCGTTACTACTATGTCATTAATATTTATAAATCCATTCATGTATTGATAGACACTTGTTAGACTGTATATAGGTTGATTAGTTTTTGAATATCCAGAGTGAATATTATTCCGGCAATAATTCTGTCAGTCTTCTAAGTGGCTGACACAAACGATTGAAAAAGATAAAAACAAAAAAGCGAAGGAGAATAATAGTGCGAGTGTTTTTTTTTCTTATTTCGCTAGTGGAAGGCCTTGGCCTAGAGAAAGCATCTAATGCGGCAACTGTATTTTAAAGTTTGATGGGATTGACTAATTTTTGACAAATTATTTTCATCGATTACGTCATTGGGTAGAAAAATATGTTGATCTCGATATAACACGCGATATATTGATGAGAAGAAATATATAGAATATGTCATTGCAAAAAATTCACATTTCTTAAGCAACAATTTTTCGCACACCGAGTGTTGAATTATTGTGATATTAATGTCTTCGAGGTACCTCGCTACGTGCGATAATGCCTAAACTGTTGATGCAGACTTAGGTCACTTGGGACACTAATAATCGCGTATATTATTCCTCAATCTTTTGTGGTTTTTTTTTTTATTTCTTTAAGAAATTGTCACTTTTGATGATAAACATACATGCATCAATACATGCTTGTCGCATTGTCATCGCGATCTGTTTTTTAACCGCATATCTGACTTCACGACGTTGTGCATATTATGTGCCCTGAATTTTTCATTCGTTATATGCTCGAAATAAATTTTGGTAAACGGTGATTGAACGGGGAATAAAAAAAATCATGAATGCGTGATACAATTATTAAGCAAATTGTTTACAATTTCGTTACTGTAGGTTTTTATTTTGCGAAACAAGTTTTGCACGGATTAAATATTCACAACGAGTTTATAAATCTTCGAATAATATTACACAGACTTCTCGAATAATTTGCATATTAAATTATATTACCAGAGATGCTCATTACGCTTGCAGTCGACAAGAAAGTCGTGTAGGGTTACAAATTACGCGTTTTATTGCACATCACGTGCTCGAATTAACGTGCCATATTTTACTAGGCACACTTTTGATCGGAGATATGATAAAATGATTCTATAATAATAATTAGCATCTGTGGAATCTAATGACCCCCCCAATTATGGAAACTCCATCATCACCAAGAAGCTGCTGAACGACACATTTAATGCGGTTGAATCTCGTTTAAGGCGACCAAAAATCATTGATATCTTATCCAAAGTTCGTTACAAATCGAAAAATTGACTTTCCTAAAAATGACATGTCGTACATTTCATTTTCTTGAGAGAGCTTTTCTTCATCATATGAATGAGGGAAACTGAGAAAGAAAAATCCTGTGACAAGTTATGGTCAGTTATCGAAATTTAGCGACAATCTAGTCACTCTTTTGATGATAACTCGGCCCAAAAATTTTGTTTTCCAATTTCCCTCATTCACACTATGAAGGATTGCTCTCCGAAGAAAATGAGACGTCGAGGGACATAATCGGATCAAACGTGTGCCTGAAACCTTACGACAACTGATTTTCGAAAAAGTCCATTTTTTATGTCTCATGCGAACTTTGGACAAGATATTAATGATTTTTTATCCTCCACATTTCAAGGACATTCTTGGGGAAAATTGACGATTCCCATGTTTCCCTGAGCACTGTGAATCGAGGTCGATAAAAGAAGAAGCGTTATCAATGTTTTAATCGTGTTTTCAAAACGTGAGTCGTGGGCAGTTCGGTGTGGGGAAAAGATGCCCTCGCCCCGTTGGCGACGACGATGAATAATAAATCTAACGGGACCACACGGACAGAACGACAGTGGTCCTTCCCAAAGCGTTCTTGAGATCGTCGTCGTGTTTTTATTTATTTATTTATTTTTTGGCAATCGGGCAAATGTGACGCGACCACAGCGATTTTTGTGTGAAAATTATCACCTGTACAGCTACAACGACCGATTTAATCCCGGAGAACATTGATTCGGAATTACAAACAACATTTAATTCGACCTAGAAATATTTGAGGACAACAAAAGAACCTGGGAAGGCAGGAAATTCATTTATTCATTAATTGAAACGGGATAAAATGTTGTTCGTATGACTGGATTAGAGATTCTATCGAATTCTATCGCTATTTTGTCTCCATCGAATCATAGAATTCATACAAAAAATTTCCATTTATTCGCGAAATGGTAGAAACAACTGTCGTTATTTTCAATCTCGTATAATTCCTCATTGTGTATATTGTGGTAATGAAATTACTAGTCAAGGATACTTTCAATATCCTCGATGCCGTTATTACGCATTTCGCGACCTTGTCGATTGCGATTCACCACTTTTCTCGTTTTATTCTCCTTATTTTTTATCTTCCAATTGTTGCATTACGACAGTCGACCACCTGCGGCGACGACCGTGGCCATGGGCCACAGGAAATGACCATTTCCTCTTTTCACCACACGAACGAACAAGACTGCAGCTCATTAGACGCCATAATCTTGAATCAAAAGTGCTCGAGTTCAGTTTTTTCATAATATCTCGACAACTATTGAAACTATCGTCACGAAGGTTATTATAAAAAATTAAGTTTATCAAATTCTCTACAACAAAGGTTGAATACATTTTTGTCATATCTTGAATAGTTTTTGTGTAATACAGGCCTGAAAGTATTTCCCGTCCCAGGTTGTCGTAAAAATCTTGTGAGACTTATGGATGTATTCTTTGCTGTATTAGAGGAAAACTATTGAAGATACGAGAAAAATGTATTCTATCTTTCTTCTAGAGAATTTAGTGAGATTCATTTTTTATAATAACCTCCTTCACGATAGGATCAATAGTTGTCGAGATACTATGAAAAAACTGAATTCGAGCACTTTTCATTCAAGATGACGGATGAAGCCGTCCAGTTAGAGGTAAAAAGTTTTGGCCCGTTCAAGATTGAGGTCTCTAAAAATGTATATGACCTTCGTTAAAAAAAAATTTATATTTGATATATATTTTGATCTAATTTGACTAGAATATTTAGAAAAATTAAATAGAATGCCAAAAAATGTCCAAGGACTTTGAAGACTGCGGCATCTAATCTAATCTGACCTCGAACTTAGTTTTGGGTCGAGGTCGTTGTGCCTCCGTGGTGCCAAAATTTCTGTCTAACTATTCGTTAGGATGTGAAAACCGTTAATTATTGCACGATGATATAATAACAGAGAGTATAAAGCGCGGTATGGAATCACGACGAAGTTGTAACTAATTACAGTTTGCACACAGTATCTTATTATTAATGATACACCTACGCCGCGAGTGATTCTTGGAACAATGTGCAACCAAGTATTAACAATTAGCATAGATGAATGCGCGATCGTAATTCGTAACGGTACTTCGTACACGTCAATGCAAGCTCGAGGAATGCCATGCGGAAGCCGAAATTTTGCATTTCCTTATTTTTTCAGATGATATTAGGTTGTTGATTTTTTTTTCAAATTTCATTGGAAAATATTGAAAATTCGAGGAGTTATTGATTTTTATACCTTCAACTATGAAGTGAAATGTCTCTTACGTTTTTGAATATTTTTTTTATCAAATTTGGGGTTCACACTCGGTTCACCATCCTGGACAATCAATCGTGTCAGATTTTTTGTATCTCTTGGGCTGCGTACGGAAAATCGTCCAAGTTCAAATCTAGTTTTCCCGCCTTGGGCTGTACAACATGTTTTTCGGAACACAAAACAACATTCAGAAAAAAATAGTCAGTTCTCTGTGACCGATACTTCTTGTAGCTACAAATTACAGCAGTGACAATTTTAACAAATAATGTGATAAATCGACGAATTAATTCTGATTTGTGGACGCTAATCGTGCTAAACCACTTTATCGTTGTTAGTTAATGCCCAAAACGATTTATCACTCTCAGTCGAGCATTAGGCACCAATTTATGATTCAATCATCCCCTGATTGTCGAGCTATTAATCAGAACGAACATGATTATAAACGCGTTTTGATGTTGTGATTATTATTAAAAAGTTGTATAACTTCGTTGTTGCCAAAGCAGATTTCTACGGTATTCGTTAATACCTTGAGAAAACGTACTCGGTCTTGTATCGACAGTTGCTATCGATGAAAGGCTGTAGGAAATACCCTCAAAACCAGCCACTGATACTCTTTTTGAGTCGTGAAATTAAAATGCTCATAATTAAGTGCAAGCTTTTGCACTTCTACGTCACGATTCTTGTCGGCCAAAATACAGAGTAAAAGATCAGGAGACGCGCCTGAAGCGATGCAGCCGGAGACGCTCTAGCGTTATGCGGGACTGCAGACGTTAAGGAATCTGAGTTTGTTTGATGAGGGGGGTAGTAAGGGCGACTTGGGGATCATAAGAGTGACCCTTTGGGCAGGATTTGCTCAAGTTTGAATGGCGTAGCAGGTTCCGACAAATTAATTAACTTTTGCTATTTACTCAGCTAGTAGTTCGCTAGCTTCCATCTGTCGGCTTGTCTACAATGGAAATAATTAGTCTGGCGAGGGACGCTTTGGTGGACCTGATTTTGGACGCTGTTCAAATCATACTAATTGGATAATGAAATATAGAATTATGTTAAGATTCATTATTCGCATATCTATAGAAACTCAATAGCAATTCAGAAATAGGATTAAAATCCTTATTGATCAGTAGTATTCGATATAATCGATTTTGAGGGATTAATTCTTGTCTGAGAAATGAATATTTGCATAAAGTTGGACCTTGACCGTAAATTGGACTCAGGAATTGTTATTTACAATAATATCACAATATTCCAAGATGATAGGTTCTCTTTTTTTTGGTGGGAAACGAGTTTCGCGGGCTCCTTAATTTCTGTGTTTCCAAATTCTTGATGATTAGCTTGATTTTTTATCCTTGAACCAGACGATGGCCAGACAGGATAACCACAAAAGTTTGTTGATGCAGAATACGACTGCTAAGACCGTGAACAGGTCACCCATTTTCGAAATTTACCGCAGGGCTAGAGAGGACGATGACAGAAATTTAACAGGCGTCTATTTACATTGATCAAATGAATCGATGTCGAATGACAAACGAAGACCAAGTTGTTATATTATACCTCATTTACTTCAAGGGGATGCGAAATCCTTCCCATATACTCGCAAATCAAAATTGCGATATTCATCCCGTGTGGAAATCGAACTGGGGAACTGGTCGGGGGCTAGCCGGGAAGCCCTGGTTTTAGTCGGGTGCTGGTCGGGACGTCTGACCAGGACCCGACCAGAAGCGTCACGCACGGCTGACCATGACCTGGCCAGGCTTCCCTTTTTCCAGGAAAAATCCTTGATAATTATGCCAAAAACAACTTGTCTGACTTTCCTATGCTAAATTGTGGTTCTAGGCGTACATTCATTGGAATGTAGGCAAAAAAAAAGTAAAAAAAAAAAAAAATTGATTTCAGACGGGTTCGATACACTCGACAGTTAGGGATGGGTCACCCATCCAAGTGCTGACCGTGGCGATTAGTGCTTAACTTCGGTGATCGACTAATGACCGGTATCCATCCCAATCCAATCATTCCTTATTACTACAGAACTTGTTAAGGTAGTTTATTTTATTTCACCAGGTTTCAAAACTATCTTTTAGGTATAATCTCATTTTCGTCTGTATGTCATTAGTGACTGATTTACATACAGACATATCTTTCGAGGTGCAATGGGACGCCGAAAAACTATCGTCAACCGTGAGCAATCACACGAACTTGGATTTTTTTAACGGAAAATTACAAGTTACAATTACTCACACAAATACATCACAATCACAAATTACAATTACTCAACATGACAAGGATAGTCATGTCCGACTAGGAACTTGAATACAAGAATTTGCTCGAGAATTTGGAAAAATTGCAGAACCAGTACCCGACCAGTACCCGACCAGCGCCCGGTCAGGAACCTTCTTGTCACAGGCCCAACCCATGATGATGCCCCATAAAACTATGAGATAATTTAGACCGTCTTAGCGCCTGTCCAGTCCCCGGCCAAGCTCTTGAATATTAAACTCAATTAAATTGCGAAATTAGCTCCTGGACAGCACCCGGCCAGTACTTGCCATAGCCAGCGTAAGCATCGTGACAAAGTTTTCCCCCGACTAGCGCCCGGCTAGGACCCGACTGAGCACTTGGACAAAAATGTTGCCCGACCAGCGCCCGGCTAGGACCCGACTGAGCACTTGGACAAAAATGTTGCCCGACCAGCGCCCGGCCAGAAACTTCCTTGTAACAGGGCCAACCAGGGCAATTTCCACACGGGATCTCACAATATCATAAACAAATTAGCAACATTCTTATCTTTTTGAAAATTACTTCAAAGAGGCTTTTGGTCAAAATATTGTTTTATCTTTTGAGCAATCTATACTATCTATATCTATAAAGGAACAAGTGGCATCAACGCCCAGCCCAAACCCCTTGACCTAGAAACTTGAAATTTGGGCAACATGTTCCCTTCCCTTCGTAAACACCCAATAAGAAGCGATTTTTCAAAATTTGCCCCACAAGGAGAATAAAAGGGGTAAAACATGTTTTCGCGGATTCATGGATATCTCTTCGGCCCGATGAGATATTGACTTCGTTTTGGCTTCAAATTATTGCTTATTCAAATACCTAGAAAGTAGTTTAAGCGTTTTTTTAAATTCGACTCCTGAGGGAATGAAAAGGTGTGAAACCAATTTTTGAGGCCGTTATCGTACATCTGTCTGCAGTTGGCAAGTCTTTCAAGCCTTCAAGCTCCTCAAAGAAAATCAGATACCAATTACAGAGATTTTGGTGTAGGATTGACAAACTAACGATGTCAAGACATTGAAAAGATAAAAAAAAATAATAATTCAAGATATTATTCAAACTCGTCAATTTTCACAAATACGTGAAGTGAATTCACCCTCCATCGACGTTGACGATAACCAATCGGTAGCAGGCCTTTTCCCTGTCTATATTCATCGCCATTTGCGGATGTATACGTGGATTCATTTTGCAATAAGAAAGAAGGAAAATTGCGTCTTACTGTTCATGAATTTCATGAATTTATTATCCACGATTTGCCAGGAGAATCTTCAAGGTCCTCGAACCTTTCGAGAAGCAAAATCACCAAGTATGGACATTTTCGGAAAGTAATGGTGAGCTTGGGTCTCGAATTGGTGAGAATGAGACGAAGCTTGGGTAATTTGTTTCGATCTGCGTCTCAAATAAATTCGAATTATCTCGAATGGTCCCTATAATCCTTTGGAGGTCGTCAACTCCTCGGGTAAGCGATTGCGACTCGAGGATCAAACGTTCGAGTGGATTCAAGGACAGAGATAAGGGTCGATATGAATGAGACATGTTCCCGTTACGACATGTTATATCCTGGAATACTATAATCCGAAAGACGGGGTCAATTTGGCTGACCTTGGACGACCACCATCACTGTATCTGTGAGAGCGGATAAAATCTTCGAAAAACTCGATAAAAACATGTTAATTTCTCATTAAAGTATTTTTTTCTCATTATTCTCTTCGTCTACACGGAATGATTGTGGCTTACCCGTTTCCGTTACAGCTAGAGGTTTACAGATCTGCAGGATTTCAGGGACGTCGGAAATCCTGATGTGAAGAAACGCTATAAAAAGTCATATTATGTACAACACAAAGTGGGTTTTATAGAAATTGAGAGATATAAATTTGTCTGCACATAATCCTAAAAGCGGATAACGTTACTTTTTTCTTTGGTAAAATACAAACGACCCACGTCCCTTTAGAAAAGTGAAAGGACAGTCATCTTCAACGTCTAGAAATAATTTAGCTCCGCTATCGCTCCACCTCCGAAACCCCTAAATTATTCATGAAAAAATCGCGATGATGAATGATGTCGAAATTTCTACGTCAAGTGTTGGAAGGTGACGTTCTTGACTTTGAAGATTGAAAAAAGAGGGCAAAGTGTCCACTTTTTCATTCGATATACGAGTTTCACAAATGTGCCGGTGAATATCTTTAAAGTAACAAGCGAGACCCCTTCACGGATTGAATGGTAAAGAAAAAATTCGATAAAGCTTAGCCTGTGAGGGTAAAAAATTTCAGATAAGGTGCCATAAGGCCGGGGTTATAACGACCCTTCGCGAGAGGTTAATACGTTCTAGAAACCACGATAACGCGAATTTAGCACAGAAAGAATATAAAGCGTGTATGGTAATGGATTCCGTACTCGAGAATTTTTTCCGCCCACCATTCCCGTATCGACTTGATCATAAAGCTGGCAGACAGACCGAATTTTTTTCAAACCTTTTCCACTTGATTGATGGTGGCGCTCAGCGCTACTACAATCAAATTTGATGTGGATGGAGTAACCAGTAACCGTATAACCAGTTCGATTTCAATGTTCTATCGAATAATCAGTCTAAGAAAAATTCACATCAGTCTCTCAGGGCAGATTCTCTTTTGTTCACACATTCGAGTGCCGATATTCGAAGCCTGTAAATCCCCACTTTTTTATTCACCCTTAACGTTACAAGATATTCTTCGAGTGAGAAGCTTCCAAAATCTTAAATCGAATCACATATGTAGGACTGTAGGTAGACTGTGAATAAGATGGGGATTATCGTTCAAGTTCTCGTCAGACAGACGTTCGCTCGAATGAACAATCTAACAGGTACCTGATATCTGGAGATCTTTGTAAATCGAATTACACAAATGAGAGGATTACCCGTTTGATCGCTGGATTTATGTTCGAGACTGCGAAGGTTGAGGAGGATCAGCCCCCTCGAAGCTGGACAGAATTTGAATATGTTTCTTTTCGAAGCAACCCCCAATTGCGCAGAATCGGGTCAGAACGCGTGGTTATCAGAAGCGTCGAAAAGCTCGGGCAGTCCTTCGCGGAACGCTGAGTGGTCGCATGGTGTGTCGATAAACTTGGCCAATTCATCTGGCAATCGAAGTGAAAAGTGAAGTCTGAATTTATCTGTGAATTATTCATCAATCATGGTCGAGGTCGAAGACAGAGTTAGAAGACTGATGATGTTGAATAAATCTACAAAATTACTCACCTCGAGTATAATCACAGACGTGAATTATTCCGCCCCATAAAATTAGTTTCTGGAAGTGATAAAATCGCTAAGGGAATCGATGTCATAATAGAATAGCAAAAAGCTCAGAGGTCAAAAGTTCCAGTCATTTGAAATTTAAGACTTGAAAAAGCCGCCGAAATACTCAAGACTCGAACAACACGTCATAAGCAAAGGCCAATTTACAATTTGGCCAGACCTCCCAAACAGCTTTTTGGGAGCTTGGCAATCACCCGTGGACAAGAGCCATTGAAATATCTGCTGAATTTTGATCGTTATCAATGTGGAACCACGTGTCCACGTTGATGCGATGGAAGCAGGTACCAAGATGAGGAAGAGCGTTTGAGATGAGATTGCGATTTGAGACACAATCACCGATGATGACGCTGTACCCTTTGAGGCTGGTGTTTCACTCGCTCTGGTTCTTCATACTGATAATGGAAATAGTAGCTAGTAAATTTCAGACGTGTCAGAACACTAGCTCTGCTCTGGGTGGTCAGGATTACAGCTTTTTGTACGATTATTTGACCGGTACAGGAGCTCACAAATTCAACAAAAGCTTGACTATAGGATTCTTGGGTTCCTACGGAAGAAGCCAGGCGAGTAACTTCATCCATTTCACAGATTCTTTGAAAACCGATATTATCCGACCTTATTTTCCACGCAAAAGTGAGAAGCGGCATCCTTGTCCTCCTTCGTAATCACGTTTGCACTTTTCTTCAAGGAGTAAATTCCCACTTTCGATTTTCATGGATCTTTCATCTGATCGAACAAGAACCATTTTTTCTGGACAAATAAAAGATTAAAAATTGCAGACTATCCTTTGATCTCAATTTTGCAAAGGATTGGTCCTTCAAAATATTGGTCAATTGGTCAAAATTTATTGGAGCTAATCGGTACGAGTCATAAAAAATAAAAAAATCGAATCTTGGATCTAGATTAATTCTTGGACCAGTCAGATTGACACAATCTGCGAATAACATACGAAAACGATTAATCTCTGTCGCCTATAGAAATGTAATTTTTCGAATGATTTGACGACTTAACGAGTTTTCTCTAAATTAAACAGCACAAATTGATTTTCGTAACTTTTTTCTGCGTCATTCGTTTTTGTTTCTTTGTTTCCTTTATAACACTGCGTTTGACACGATTATAAATCAACTCAACGGATGTATGACAGTTTTTTAATGGAATTGCAAAATCGAACAGGTGGTTCTCGGAGCGCTGCCTCTGGCCATAGCCACGGTTAACTTAGACCCGAATCTCCTACCTGGATTGGAATTGAAATTCTTAGCCGAAGATATTGGTGATTATTTTGACAAACAATCATGAATAATACCAGCCAATTATCTCCCCGCACTTTCTCTTCCGCTTCCATCCCCCACAGGACGAAGCAACACAGACTCGTTAGCGGCGATGGGTATAAGGATAATGACCGAGATGAGGGATTCTGGAGTAGTCGCTTTCATTGGACCCGATGACTCTTGCAGAGCCGAAGCATTGGTCGCAGCAGCTTGGAATTTACCTCTTATATCATACGTGAGTTTCTCTGTCTATTAATTAATAACTAATTAACGACTTAACGGACCGCTGGACCAGCACTCGTTCGCTGTTAATCACTAATTACCCTCCGGCAATTATCTCCTTGTTTTATCGAGAGTTACGTGAGAGCTTTTTGAAAGTTTAGTCATTTATATGAATTAGTGGCAACTTGGTTGAAACATTTTTTATACTTTATAGAAGATCTTTGATTTCGTGCTGGAGGATCTTCGGCTAGGAAAATTAGGTAGACTAGGTATACAAGTTTTTCCATTCCTTTTTTGTTTGTTCCCATGAATCCTGAATCTCACGGACGATATAATTTGGCCGTGTAGGCATAAGGTCGATACTTGGAGGACAGCCAAGATTAACGTTTACGCAGAAAACTCCGTTCTGGAAATTTTATTGACCTCGAGGTCGGGAGAAAAATAGTTGTAATATATACCAGGAATCGCGATCTTTACTTTGAATGAAATTGGATTCATCGTGAGACTCGCATTCCGGCCCAAATTCCCTCGTCTATGTCCAAACACTTTTGAGTTCACGAAGCGTAATAAATCGTAATTGGTTGACAGCGGAAGATAAGTTAGGGAAATCAGTCATTTTCCACAACAGAAACTCGAGATGACAAATGATCATGATAGATATTCTGGTAATTTTTGTACCAAATCCTGAGTCGAAATTCAAAATCAACTTTAAGCCTACACTGTCAGAATGAGAAATTTGTGCCATTTGTAGGTTCAATTGAACGGGATTTATCCGTGACCTTTAATTATGATAATCCATAATAAAAATTGGATAGAAGCTGAACGGAGTAACATTCGCGGAAAGCGGTTATTGAAACCGTTATCTCATTTTTATCCAACCCTAAAAAACTTCTCAAAGTTTATAACGTATTTTTTTTTCTATTGATTCGTCGAAGTTCTCAGTACATAAAAAAATGCTAATAAATTTCACTCTCATACTTGGGATATGTTCATGAAAGAAGAATCTTAACAAAAAAAAGCTCTCATTCTCATACAGTGTTACAAAAAAAGGCTATCCTATAAGATACTTTTTGCCTCTCGTCTACAGTCGTTACAAGATTTGCCGTACCGGGTTAGAAAAAAGAGGGTACGAGGAATAAAATTGGTCCATCAATCTCTGACCTGCGCAAAAAATCGGAGCTAGTCTCTTTGATCAGGTCTACCACATTAGCCTTTTTTTGGGGGGGAAGGAAAATTGGGAAAAACGAAAATTACCAGCATTTGAACATTCAAGACATACCGTGTATAAGTCTTGATCCGATTTGGGTACTCGGTGCGGTTTAGGAAGGAACGGGATGAGAATTTCCGGATGAAAATAATACCGCATCAAGTAATTCCTTTTCGTATTACGATCCGCAGTCTGCGATTTTCAAGAGTTATGAATCTGATAACTGGCCAATTTCTAAGAGGCCTTCGACGCACGGTTTCGACCTGGGACAGATAAATCTTCTAGGGTACTTGCTTTCAAAGTTATTGTCGGGATCACTTTGACATGAGACCCAGCAATATACGAGATACTCCATTCTGGTTTATTGCTAGTCGGTGATAAATCTCTGTCCATTTCTAATTAGCCTACCCAGTTTCTTAGAGTAATTAGAACTGATTATTATTTATTTACACAGGATAATAAGGATCGATTACCTATTCTTTAAACAATGGGATGAAACCACTTAGAATAATGTGCGATTAGTTTCGAGCTCTCCTTTCTAAGGTATTCTAAATACTGAATCCAAATTCCTAGGTATTCAAGTTCGACATGATCCAGTGTCTAAGTCGGTGAATTAGATGTTGATCGAGATTGCAGTAGTAGGTACACTTGAGCAATATCTGACAAACCGCAGGGACTAGGAAGATCCGCAGATTGTTTTCTGAAAGTTGATGGTCTGCTTTCTTCACACAATATGCAATAACGTGCTTTTTCACGGTTCATATCTCTTGAACCGCTGGGCCAAAAGTACTCCGCAAGTAAGTGGTCGGATCGGAAATGGTTGACTTGAACACGTTGAGGATGTCAAAACTTTGCCCAGATTTTCAGGATCCGAATAACGATGTATATCTTGATCTCTGTATCACCAGTCTTATGGCAAAAATTCATAATTGTCTCGAGACGCGTTCAGAAAACTTGAATCACTCCACATAGATGTGTTGCGTGATAGGAAAAAAAATCTTATCTCCAGAATCAAAGGGTAAAAACTAAAAAAAAAATCTTGGTTCTCCAAAACTTCCTTAAAAACTCTAAAATCCTGCTTTCGACACTGTTTTCACGCTTATGTGACAAATTCAGTAGAACGTAAGAGCGACATAATGAGAAATCGAATATCTTGAAAACGTAGAGGAAAGTAGGGGATGCCTCCTGGAATAAGACGTAGTCAGTGTATATCGCCTTTTTTCTACACTGCAGCCTAAGGCTGATTTTTACGTATAAAAGCACATCGTAACTTCGGATTATCTTTCCGAGTCCTCAGGGTCTGGTTAACCAGTATCCAATTTCGAGTGTCAATATCGAACGTTATTTGAACCCGAAGCAATAACAATGTGAAATTTAAATTTATAAATGAAGATGATTCTTGGATGGGGATAAAATCGCAAAGAGAAATAAAGTCGTTACTTCATTACCCTGGCTAAGGACGAAAAAAAAGGTAACGAAAAATATGAACAATTGGCAGAAATGTGAAGATCCTGAAGTATCGGACAGTCAAGTGTACTACACATTTGCCAGAACACTTCCGCCCACGAGCAAGATAAGCAAAAGCGTGGTCGCCCTACTGAGAGCTTTTTCATGGACGAGTATTGTCGTCGTGTGCGAAACTAGACCGGCTTGGAGTGAGAAGCTCAAAGATTACTTGCAGGTAATACATAATAATTGCGTTTAAGGGTCTCTCGGTACAATTAATCGATAATTCGTAATTTTACAGAACTACGGCATCACGGTCATGGACACCTTCACTGTAAACGATTACATCCCAATTTTCGAAGGCAAACTCGACCATATCGTGACCGAGACATATTCAAGAACCAGAGGTAACGTTTTCCTCGTCATTGAACGACACTTTCTTCAAATTTTATGCCACGAATTGAAATCTCCATCATGTGTGACGGGGGTATTCGAATTCAGATTCGAATCCACTAACGATAAGATATGCACCCCAATATATCCGAGGCTTCCGCAGTCCACCTTCCCTTTGCGAAGTATAATTCCTCGATATCGATTACCAATACGACTTGAAGGGCGTAGGGATATACACCGCAAAGAAGAAAAATATGTCTACGGGTAACAAGAATCGTTTCAATCAGAAGTTATCACGTATACATTTATTGGTGTTCATCCTGCAGCCTTCGATTCCATTCAATTCAACTTGCAAACTTCCACGAAGTAGGCCAAAGCTCGAGAGTCAACTTTTATCAGTATCAGTTTTCCTTCCATTACAAGCGGCTTGGAATATCAGACGACGACTCGTTACCTTCAACAATTAATTGGCTATCGATTATTAGCACAACCAAACCGATGGAAACGGCGCCATGATAATATAAACTTACTCAAGACACTGCAGGATGTCAAATGAAATATTCCCAAATTAGTCTTCGTTTGACAACCCGCGGAGTAAGATTCATTCCCACGGTTTAGTTTAATCCATTCAAGCCTTGACAAATCTTTGGATGTCGTGACGCTTTTGGACTTTTCTCAATTCTATTCGTCGTCACTGAGATATCGACAGGATCCTCAGGGTCGACATCTTCTTGGTACAATTTGGTTATCCAAGGATATCCGACTTGCCAAAAATTCAATGTATCGAAATAAATTTTTCTGCTGTTTGGCGGATCCCAGTTCATCAATAGTTTATGAATAATGTAATCGTTTTTGTTTTCGTCGAGTCTGGAAACTTGCGAAGAATCTTGTCTCCAGACATGATGAATAATAAATAGTATACGACTAAAATTTGACGATTATTATTTGTTTTTCACAGTCTACCTCTTCGTCGGTGAGCATATAGCCTTAGTTGATTTTGTCAAGTGTCTTCAGAAACGTCGTCTCCTTTACACCGGGGATTACATAATCGTATCAGTCGATGAGACTATATACGATCCTCAAAGGAGAATAGACATCACTCAACGAAGTGAGTTTTCTCATTAGGTATTATACAATTTTGCGTAAAATATAGCCAAGACTTTAAAGTGTATGAAAGTTAATCACATTTTACAGGAATATTTCATATAGTTCAATACCCAAGATGTGTAAGTGAAAACTTTTGTAATCAATTTACCGCAGGGTAGATTATCATACCCATTAACGTGGGACGTTCCAATTTTTTTTTGCAAACGTAATCAAGTTCAAGAATTCTCCAATTATGGTTCAATTTTAACGGTGATTTTACTCCGCATCGAAATTGATTATCTTCGCGATATAATTACGATCTTCGGTTGAAAAGTTCGGAAAATGATTGATGTAAATCGCGGTAAGAAAGTTTTGGGTGGTTTCATTCACAGATTACTTGGACCCTTATCTTCCGGATAGAAACATGTCTCAGGATGTCAAATTCGGATTTCGGTCCGTGCTGAAGCTGACCCCGACCCACATCATAAATCCAGACTTCAAGTGAGTGTTGAGACAAGGTGGCGACACACCTTGAAAAGGCGGAAAACCTGGAAATGTCATGCAATTTCAAAACGGTCTTGGAAAGATTATTTCAATATTTAAAAGTCAACTTTTGTTCCAATTAGAATTGAATTCATGGATAATCTAGACAAATTATAATTAAATAACTGGGAATTCATACACTTTGGAGTAACTAAAAACTCGAAACTGACAAATATCATTTTGCAGGCATAAAAATGACTCGCACACAGATATCTTTTTTAGTCTGATGTGCCAAGAATAGAATCTATGGGTAATCCAATTTAAGATTTTTAACATTCAAAGTGTTGAAAAAAAATGGCCTTTATCAATTATTTAACACAAAAGATTGTAGAAAATCCTCAGTTTGATCCATCCTCACAAAAGTTTGATCCATTATTTTGTAAAAAAAAACCTGGAAATGTAATGGAATTTTTTTCCCAGAAATTTGTGGCCACCCTGAGAATATTCTTTCTTTCGGTTTCCTATTAGAATTCAATGCTGGCTGTTTTTTTGTATACAGAAAAGTGTGCGATCATATAAAGAAGTATTCCGTGGAACCTCCATTCTGCGTTCCCTACCACAGCGAGATTTTCAAAACTATAGCGGTTCGTATTTTTTTAGAACACGATATAATCACTGACCTACGCACAGCATAAAAATGCCTCTTCCAAAAAATCCTCATCAGTGTTGCTTCAATTCTGTTTTAATTTGAATAGGTGATCTGTTTTTTTTTCCTTTTCCTCTAACATACAAAATTGACACAGAACTGACACAAAAGTTCGGATGGACCTTTCGGAATAAAATTGTTTTTCAGTGCTTGAGCACGTGGAGAAAAGAAACTTCCTGTGCTCCAAAGATGAAACGAAGCCGGAAACAGCCGCCTACCCTCATCTCCTATCCCTCAAACTCCTACCGGATTTTGTTCTTTGTATTTGACAATGATACAGAATTTGACAAGCTCATACGCAATGTGAGGTCTTTGATCTCCGAATTTTATTCACGTCCCTAATGTACATTTTTTTCCATTAAGTAGAGAATGAAGTTCGATTATTTTTCATGTCTCTTATAAAACCTCCCAAATTCCCGTCTCAGCTTTTCCGCAAGATCAAATCTTGACTCCCTTCGAATCAAGAACGTTAAACGTTTCTCCAAGCAAACCCGAATCTTCATTCAGCTTCTAATTGGCGAGCTTAACGTATTTCCGGTGCGCGGGCGGAATTCGAGGAAGTTAGGAGAGATTATAGAATACAAATCACATATCTATGGGACTTTATAATTGGACGCGACGTAGGCATATCTACAGAAACTATGTAACCACATAGGGTCTCCATGTGAAATTATACATTCATTCATGCCACGTTACACGTATGATTTAATCCATTCGCAATATCTCCGATAATTGCTTTCCACACAGATGCCAATTGAAGCAGCCCACTTGTATGACGCAGTTATGATCTATGCTAGAGCAGCCACCGAGCTTTTGGCCGAAGGCGAAGACCCGAGAAACGGATCTGCGATTTTGAGGAAAATTCGAAACCGGAGTTATCACTCTCTCCAAGGTTACGACGTACGTTTTACAATCCATATACCTAAATCCTTGACCATTCAAGGTAAAATTTTCCGGCTCATCTGAATTCCATGGGTGCCATGAGAATTTGAACAAATTAATTCCTTATGGTCTCTCATATGCCGATGAAACGGAAAATAACTGAACTGAACGTTCTTCAACAAAAATTAAAGTTCAAGTACCATTTTCAAGCTCTTTTGAAGGGGAAAAATGTCACTCTTGTCCAATAGCAACAATTGTCTGACAATGGTTCCTCGCGAATCTGATCAATTTAAAAAGCCAGTGAATTTCAATTTGGTGTGTAGGTTTTTATTGACGAAAATGGGGATGCCGAGGGTAACTTTACAGTTGTATCTTTACTGGACGACGCGGAGGCCATGGGATCGGTGAAGATGTCGATGCAACCTGTTGGATATTTCCAATACAGCGATAATGATACGGGAGGGATACCAAAATTCAGATACATCGATCCAAAAAAGGGTCTGTTACCTTTATTTTACCTTTATTTATATCCCACGGTTCAGTTTATGCAGGAATTCTTGGAATTCTGGATTATACCGTGCATCTTTTCTGTCCCTGACCTTTATAATCGTGTAATATAGAAACCCCAGCTGTTTTCAATACCTACAGTGATTTTTATTCCGATAGAGATTCAGTGGGTCGGCCCTGACCCACCGAGAGCAGTTCCTGAGTGCGGCTTCGCGGGTGAATTGTGTCGAGATGACATTGACGAGGAACGTGACGATCCTTCGTCGAGTAAAAACGATTGGAGAGACTGGAGGCTCCACGTTGCCTTGGTTGCTGCCATCGCCCTGGTTGTTGTTGCGGCTGTATTCGCCTTCAAGTACGTCTAGACAATTCGGAATAGAAGTTAAACCGTAATTTTTTATGTGACAAACTTCGATATCGAATAGCGGAATTTTTTACGATCATATCTAATTGATTACAATCGATTCAATACCGCCGTACGTGACCCCACTGTGTCCTGCACCAACACTTTTTTTTTTATTATACGTCATAGTAGGACAATAATTACAGATGGTAAAACGATTAAAACAAACTTTTTACATGAAAAGAATAGATGTAAGAATAACAAGTTGACATCGAGTCAATTTACGCGGGTGAGTCAATGATTGGGAAAACTTTGGAATCCTTGTAGAATTTTACTTCATTATTCAACATGGTGGCCATGAAAAGTAAAAAAAATCTTACTTTTCCTGACCAAATTATGATTTTTCCGCGCGAGAAAGAAAAAAAAATCGCTGGGAACCTTTTATTCTGTCTTGTTTTGTATCACCGTAATATTCCTTGACTTTTTCGGATTCTCTGAATTTTCCATGACTATCCTGACCATTTAAGAAAATTTCTTGACTTTTCCCTGACTTCGCTGTATGAATCATAAGCTCTACTCCGGTACCATAGCAATACATCTTGTATTGTAAATAACTTAAATGGTCCTATTGTTCTCGGGGTAAAACGCGCGGTATATAGCCAAGGCCGGCTAATTATTCTGTTTCCGTTAAAAGGATGATAAACACCATGGTATCGGATTCAGTCGCTTGAATACGCGGAACAAAATTGTTCGTCTTTCATTGAACATGACTATGTAAATTTATTTTCATTCAACACAAACGTATATGCCGTCTAACGGTTTCTACTTTCAACAGGCATTACAGATACGAGCAAAAACTGGCCTGTATCCTGTGGAAAATAGAGTTGAAAGACTTGACAATGATTCCAAGTGACGTCGCGGATTCCAGCAACGAAAAGAGCGTGGTAATGATCATATTCATTACTTCGAAATTAATTGTCAAAGATCAGTAATAGAAAGTGTACGATTTGAGAAACAATCATCAATCTCTACAGGTGTACTTGGGAGAGCCAGGTGGAACCCCGAAGGCTCACACCCGGGTAGCTCTGCACCGAGAGAGTATGGTAGCCGTCAAGCCAATTTATAAAAAGACTGTTGATATTACTCGAGCCATACGAAAGGAGCTGAAAGAAATAAGAGAAATTAGACACGAAAATCTGATACCTTTCATGGGCGCGGTTGTCGAGGCTGGAGCAATCTTCATCGTGACAGGATACTGCGCTCGTGGATCCCTCAAGGACCTTTTACACAATGACGACTTGAGGCTGGATCCCATGTTCGTATCTTCCTTAGTCGCCGATTTGCTACGAGTTAGTATATTCGCAGTGTAATTTTTGAAAATTTGATTCACCGATTAGGGCCAACCGCAATTTCCGGCTGTATAATTCCAGGGAATGATCTATCTCCACGACAGTGCGATAATATCGCACGGTAATCTTAGGAGTAGTAATTGCCTGGTGGACAGTAGGTGGGTGCTACAAATATCGGACTTTGGACTCCACGAGTTCAAGGCCGGCCAGGAAGAACCTGACCACGAAAAAAAGGAGCTCGAAAGGATGCTGCACAGGGCTCCGGAACTTCTGAGAAGCCCAGTGGCTCTGGCTCGAGGTTCTCAAAAGGGGGATGTGTACAGGTAAGTCGTTCAGATTTCGAGTGTCAATCGTAATCATTGGCAACAAAAATGGCACAATTATTCTCCCGTCAGTTTCGCTCTAGTCCTTTACGAGATAATGACGCGTCGTTTACCGTGGGACGACACGTTATCAACACCCTCGGAGATAATAAAGAACATAAGAGACGGTCAGCGGGTTCGTCCGTCGTTGAGTTGCGTGAAAGGGGTATCGGACTACATCCTCAGATGCATAGAGTCCTGTTGGCACGAGGAACCGGATGTTAGACCGGAGATAAAACTCGTCTCTGTGACCCTTAAGCCAATGCAGGCTGGACTGTGAGTGATCCGACAGTATCCGAATCGAGCGATCAACGATATTTGGTTATTGATCAACCGAATTTATCCCAAAAATGCAGAAAAGCGAACATCTTTGACAACATGCTGGCAATAATGGAAAAATACGCCTGCAATCTTGAGGGTCTGGTACAACAGAGAACCAACGAATTAGTCGAGGAGAAAAAGAAGACTGACGCTTTGCTGAACCGCATGTTGCCCAAGTAATTGACAACTACCTATAATCAGGATTTTAACCACACAGTACTGTTTTTTTTTTCTTTGCTTGAAACAATTGCCTTACGTGACTGAATCGCTGGATATGAAAACAAAGCGGTCATTTTTGATGCAGAACCGTGGCCGAGGCCCTGAAGAGAGGAGACCCGGTCGAGGCCGAGAGTTTTGACAGCGTAACGATATACTTCAGTGACATTGTTGGATTTACCGAATTATCTGCGGAGAGTACTCCACTGCAGGTAAATTTCAAACTTGGAGTGCACGGCTCTTGCATGATGCAGATGACCTGTCAAAAATAAGTGGTTGTTACAATTGGTCACATTTTTTACTCAATTTATTTTTTCAACTCTCCCGCTGTAGGACTCATTCATAATTCATGAAACTGATCGTCGAGAGGATCAGACTGCTGTTCCAATATTTGAATGAACAGCTTTTTCACGGTTTTTATTTTATATCTTTTGATATTCAAACGAGGATTGGCTGGCGTTGAAAGACTCTTTTTGCGTATAGGTTCTGCGTGATGTTGATTTAATTTTTTCGCATCCTGTTATTCTTAGTGGGCTCCTCTGATTCACAGGACGTGGATGCTCATTAATTCGTGTACATACATAAGGGAAGGTCGGAAAATTGAGGAACTGGTGTTCCACCCTCCCAGTTTGGTATCTTTTTCAGTGAACCAGGCTGTATACAGTCTCATCTCATTCGTTTCAACATGAAAATGCCAGTTGGCCACTTCTTTTTAGTTGCGTGTATACCGTTTTTCAAGACTTCCTTTGATGTGGAAATTCCAGTAAGTTAATTCTTTTGGGGTTGCCGGCCTCGCCCCACCTTCCCTCATGTTTTATTCCACCGAGAATTCTTGTAATTATTATCGTGTGATTACAGGTGGTAACACTGTTGAACGAGCTGTACACCTGTTGCGATTATATAATATCGCACTACGATGTGTACAAGGTATACAAACATGTGTTACAACTTAGAACAAATAATAGCCAGTATTTGAAGCGAAAGAATTGATGGGCAGGAAAAGAAAAACAATATTCACAGTTTTATTGATTCACATTCAGGTGGAGACGATAGGAGACGCTTACATGGTGGTCTCCGGACTTCCGGTAAGAAACGGTGACAAGCACGCTGGCGAAATCGCCTCGATGGCTTTGCATCTTCTTCGTCGCATCAGCAGATTCGAATTGCCTCACAAACCGGGTGAAAGTCTCAAAATTCGTATAGGAATCCATTCAGGTGAGTCGTGAAGCTAATGCACGTCACCGGAACCTCATTCAACCCGATAACTCAAAATCCTAGGCCACTGCGTCGCCGGAGTAGTCGGTCTGAAAATGCCGAGGTATTGTCTCTTCGGCGACACGGTGAACACTGCATCGAGGATGGAATCATCCGGGTCACCACTCAGGGTCCACATGTCCGAGCACACGTGGAGGTTGTTGCAAAAGCTCGGTGGCTATCACGCCGAAGAACGAGGACTCGTGGACATCAAGGTAAACGCACATGGATCGAGTTCATTGCCAATGTCTCGTTGGACGGTGTACCGATGATGCAACGTCGAACGTGCCTTCACATTTGTTCTGAATTCTGAATTAACTTTGGCTTTCCCAGGGCAAAGGGGAGATGAAAACGTATTGGTTGGTGGGAGAGGATCCGTTGTGCAGACAAAATCGTATCTTCGAGTCAAAATCCCACTTTTATCACTCCCATTATGGATCGTTGTGTTCACTGTCGTCGGATCGATTGACGGAAACGCCAGATCTTCTGCGGCGAACACTAGGTATTGGATTTTTAGACACAGATCCGATCGGTTTGGGAGCGAGTTTCCGGTTCGCCAGACGAGAGCTTCATTTGCGCGCTGTGAGGGCTTGTTCGCATCAGAACAGTCAGGTGACTGATCAAAACTCCTTAACTTATTACAGTGGTTCTAGGCCCAGTCTCATTGAATCGACCTTCAGACAGGCTTTAATACGTAATCACCATAATCCGAGCGATTATCAACCGACAAAGTTTGTTCATTGTCGTATGGTCTGGTTCTTCTAGGAATTGATCTACTACACCGGAGCCGGACGCTCGCACAGATCGGCCCCCGCCATTACTTTGACTGACGTCATGACCAATTATTGATAATAATCGATCGACCAACGAAAGACGAAAAGCAACGTTGAATTTGTTGTTGTTGCGATATTTGTAATTATGTACTTATATGTAACATGTGAACTATAACTGTCAATATTTCGTACCTGTTTAGACCTAAGTGAGAATAAAAAATAGAAGAAAATTAAAAACAACTCCATTGTACACTGTATACTGATTTAATAAAGAAAGTTGTTTGTAAAATTGATGGTCCAACCAACACTGACTTCTGACAAAGGAACTTTATGAATGTACTGTAGACGGAAGAACTGTCGGCATGACAGCAATTGGTTCTCGGATCAAGATGAATCCAACTTTAGCCGGTAGATTATCATTCTAATGGCACACCCACGGCTCGTCAGCTTTTTAGGTACAAGAATAATTTCACGTCTGAGGAGGAGCTGCACGCACAACTTCGGACAGCTGGATGATGAGCTTGTGGAAATTTTCAATTTTGCAGGTTCAGTTCCAGACGTTATAAGCGATGGTTTGCCTTTTCGTGATGAAATGATCTTCGGCACTACCACAGCTAAAACAATAACAATTTTATGAAACAAAAAAATAACATATAATATTCGACTTATCCCTTTCGCGGTACTTTTTTTTATCGCTAAGTCTAATTATGATGATTGTAGGAAGTAATTGTCACGGTATAGAACAAACCTGATGTTGAACAATATGATAAAATGGTCACCGTCAAGGCTTTCTTGTACACAAACTTATGTAAGAATTTTTATCAAGTATAGATGGAGGTGTATGCATGAGGGTATAATTATCATAACCTTCACGTGCTATTGACCACGCGGAATACCGAGCCGGTTCAATTCGCCAAGTCATAGGTACTAACTTATTCCATTATTTCCATATCATAATAAGGAACCAGGGGGAGCTGTCACAGTATTCTTGTCAACTCGTACGTACTTTTTTATAGAATTTTATCAACGTTTGCTAATATATATCCTGGAAGTGAATATTATCCTATTGATTTTCCACAGTACCATATTATACACCCGCGGGGCATAAAAGATAAGAACATATGGTGACATCAGCAAACAACATTAGCACTTGCTGTGATTGCAATGTCGAGTATTTCTTATTACCATTTTACATCTGTGAGTTAATATTCTCTCAATTATCAGTTAATTAACAGATTTTCATAGTCGCGCATCAGGACGTAATGTATGAATGTGTCTTGATCCAACGATTGCAGCGAAGAGCACGATTATCTAAGAACCTGTATGCAACCGAGAGATGAATCGTCGGGGAACCTCGAGGAGTCTAAACTTTTGGCCAATTGCTAATGAAAGGATTAATCCTCCGGACCGATTGGGCGTAAGCTGTTTTAACGAGTTTATGACGGCGCATGCGCTCATTCGGAGAACAGATTCAAGGAGCACTCCGCGGGGAACTTTACCGCGTCTCTATGTTAAACAGGTGAACGCCAAGAAATGTGCAAGTAGTTGGTCCAAGTCGCCACTAGGCTATTTTCCGCCGAAATTTATCCTGACCGCATATCACACTGACCATTGAGTTAAACCTGTCCGACGCTATTGTTGAAGCAGCGTTCTTTTGTCCAACTTTCTGTTCCTGTGAGACTGAAGTTAATTGAGATCATTGACATTGCCGGAAATAATGAGTTAACCGAGGTTTTTTCAACTGATTACAACATTCACCGCCAACAACGTTATTTATTACACATAACAAATTCACGTGCTACGATAATATTTTCACTGTTGAATGGTAAGTTTCACTTAAAATTGATTATCTCGTTCGCATGTGTTTGCGCATTTTTGATCGTCGTCAATTATCACAATCAGGATTTAGGGTCAGTCCTATAATTCATAACACTTGTATCATTTTGGAAAATATCCATTCCATCGTTTATTCAACACACCGATAACTTTCAAGTTTGAATTTGAGAGCGGTATAGGGACAGTTTTTGTTGAGTTCGCCGCACTGCCATGGCGGCATTACAACTGAGCATGACCTTGACAGAGAGTAGCTGCGTAGCCTTGACGAATCGACCCTACCTGTACCGATTCAAAACCCTTTTTTGTTATATGCGAATGACAAAGAGAGCAATTGGCACATTATGGATTAAGTACAGTGAAATGGTACGTGGAAAATATCTTCGCGGATACTTTCGCCGCCCCAGGCAGAACGAACAGGTTCCAAAATTTGGGGGGTAATTATGATGATATTTGATTTCGCATTGTCGGTGATTATAGACGAATATTACCACTGCGGATCATTGGGAATATATTCCGTTACTAGGTACACGCGATATAAGAGAGTTATTGAGAAGGACTAGTGATAACGGCGCAGGTGTAACTGTACAGTGTGCAGTTTTTTTTTTTCCTATTAATACACAATACGTATTTCGTGACAGCGAGTTATTACAGAACTGATGATAACTGACGGTTGTTTTCCTACCGATACGTCGTTCGCGAAAGCATGATTCGTACTATCTGAAATATGAAAGATAAGCCATAAGAGCGGTAACAACAAATTCAAGCGGAATAAAAAGATGGTGTTTATTGTAGCCATAATGCAACGTCTGATTCAACCTTTCCCTTAATTTACAGTCAAAAGTCAACAAAAAAGGTAGTTCTGGATTAGTTAAATTGGTGCACCCATGAAATCCAGAATTCTCACATTACGTATAATTATTTGAATGACCATAAGCAACCAGGTGTCTTGAATTTTCCTCAAACCAGACGCTGCACTGGTTGAATTTTAACGAGGAAATTGCACCGGCGCAGGTGCTCAAAAGTAGAACGCACGATGTGGGAGGTCGTCGAGCAAGGTGCAAGTCGATTCCTACTTCGAGATGGTACTGATCCCTTTCGCCATTTTTCTCAACGATCACTCTATATTGCAGTCTTTGAATTGCCTCAAATATACGTAATGTGTGCATTTCCTGCAACGGTCATTTACCTCTTCATCTTCTCAGTCTCTATCATGCTCCGCGTATACCTATGCCGTTGTACGAATTGCGATAGGCAGCATATATGTTGTACAAATGTAGAAATTCCCCAGTACTCAATGACGCAGATGGTATCACGAGATTCTTCTGCGAAATTTCTACTTCCTTTTAACTTCTGGATATTTCTATATATAGAGTCACGGGGGACGCTTATATGACTGTACATAAAAAATTAGCGAGTTTTGAATTATGTACTAATTTGAATTTCATTGCCGACTGATACGCGATCATAAGCCTTGAATCACAGCTGAGCCCTTTCATCGACCTAAATTACGTAGGTGATAATAAACTAGACAACTATTACGCTTTGCTGACTAAAACGGGGTCAATTTGCGAATTTGGAAAAACTATTCGTTCCAAGAGTTGAATGCTGAAGGTACGTAAGGATCCAAGAGGAGTGAAAAAAACTGGGTAAATGCGAGGGCCAAACATATATTTTTTTTTTACATTCACAATATAAGAAATTTGAAGACACATTTTCACAGCATGATAATTAAAGCCCCTCCAGAAACGGTAGATCAAATTTACAAGAAGCTAAACTTAGCACTTTAACATCCTTCCTTGAATTGTTCAGAATGTCAGCATGGATGCATTATTGATGCATTTTGCTGGAATGAAAGGAATACGAAGAATGCGGACCCGTGAAAAGCGACAATGCTTCTTACAGCACATCCGTTTCAATGATTCTTTATTCGCGATGCGTTGTTTTCAAACGAAGGAGAGACTGAGGGGAAAGAGGTGCATCTCGCGATACCATAACCGTGGAATGTAAATGTTATTATGTCTTATAGTCGATGGCTCATTGCCACTGCACTACATTGGTCATAACGGGCGAGGGAATGAAATATATCTTACAGTAGAACGTTTTGCTGTTTACATGTGCGCGAAGATCACTGCATAAAAGTTTACTTGATCCAGAAATTTTGTGGGACTCGAGGCTCTCTGGTATGTCATTATTACGTTCAGTTGTTTCCAATTAACGGTATAAGTAGTCGCTGGTCAGTTTCTACATATAGAAAGAATTGAAGATCTACTTACTGTTGTGCATTGCCTTGACAAACAAACAACATTATTCTGAAAAATTTAGCAAAAGCTTCTCAATAGTTTTATGATGTGAATTTGTTGGATTGTTCTTCGTTGCTATTATGTTATGTTAGTGCACTGTGACTGGTGATGACCTTTGCGTAGATGAAACATTTCAATAAATCAGCAAACAATATTTTTTATATTATTGAAAACGTTGAGCCAAGTGAAATCTAACATCTTACAATTTTGAAAACGCTCACGTTGTTTTCTCTTTCTCGTAATCTCGAATATACATCAAGTCGGAAACACCCATTTTTATAGGAAAATACCAGTCATCGAAACGTAATGACTGGCTGAAGAAAAATCGTGAACAACATTATTTAATGGAGCAATTGGGAGATTCAGGCATCGTCTCCAATTTCATTTTCGGACATTTCGTATACGAATAGTTTTCACCTGTTCGTGCAGGTTTGAATGAGGAGAGCAATGAAATCCACAATCTTATCTGTGGGGTGGAAAAAAATCACATACATTTTTTGGAAATTCCGATTTTGAGGAACGTCATGCGGGAGAAAAAGGCAGCAACTTAATAAGAAGTCGATCCCTACGAGAATTGAATTGCCTAAGTACACATATAGGTCCTAAATAAATCGAATGCCACTCGAAACGCGGTCAACTCCTATATTTGTCAAATATTTAGCATAATCATTGAATTATGTAATCAAAGCAACCTCAATTCGTGTTTCGCGAGTGTGAGAATTATATACGAAGTGGTTTGAGCGTGACACCTCGGAACTAGGCAACAGACATCCACAGTATCCGCGATTGTTTGAATAGCTCTAATAAGTAATGTGCATACCTTGAGTCGTTACAAAAATACACGATGACTAGAGAGAATATTTATAGATAATTTAAGAAAAAACCGACAGGTAGACAGGAAGTAAAAAATAAGAATCCATTTACTGATGTCAACGGGATAGTAAAATTCCGGCTGGACAATCAACCATTATAAACCAATGCCTTAATGCGGAATTCCTCCCGATTTTGTATTGCCGCAGAAAATGGTGAGGATGAACTTCGTCAAGTTGCTGAAAAAAAGGATACCGATAACTGCCTGGCTCCCTAAGTACACGTCTGGCGATGCCGTCAGTGACGTCGTGGCTGGCATCACTGTCGGCCTCACTCTGATTCCACAGGTGAGAAAAAAAAGGCCACCATGCCTGAATCAAGCCGTACGTGAATTAGGTTTTTAAAAATTTCCTCGATTTTTTACTGCAGGCAATTGCTTACGCCGCTCTGGCTGGACTAGGACCACAATTTGGACTGTACAGCGCTTTCGCAGGCAGTTTGGTTTACATCGCCCTAGGCACATGCCGAGAAGTAAACATTGGACCAACGGCACTGATATCACTGCTTACATACACATACGCAAAGTAAGCGAACATTCATTACTTGCATGTCAAGTCACGACACGTGGGTACAATTATTACAATCATCGCGGCAAGCTGATGGGAAACATTGTTGTTGAAACAACGGTGCACTTCATTGATTAATGATTTAACAATCGCCATAAACGAAGTCGAAGTGCGCTTCTCGACACTTGAATATGTCAGGTGCGTTTTTATTCACAACCTGATCACTGTCCTGGTGGTTTCCCTCGAGGCTGTAATAATTCACTCGTGACGTGATATGAGCACGTGCTATCCCCGTGATTGCGTCATTCAAATCGTATGGCAGGTTGTTAATGGGTTAGCAATGTGTTCATACAATTACTCCGTGTGAATATGAAATAAAGTCTTCACTTCCGACAATGCTAAAATGTATTATAAACTCAGAAATCTGCAAACTTTGTTCTTTATTAGAGCTTAGCTGTTTCCTCCCTCCTGACCCCCTGACTTTCAAGTAGTTCACGGCTCTCAGATGTGATGATGTATTTTTTATCCACAGGGGAGTCCCAGAGTACGCGATTCTTCTTTGTTTCCTTTCAGGATGTGTGACATTGGCGATGGCACTTTTGCGTCTGGGTTTCTTGGTGGATCTCGTATCGGCGCCGGTAGTATCCGGTTTCACGTCAGCCGCGAGTCTGATAATAGCTTGCAGTCAGATCAAAGGTCTGATCGGGGTAACGGCTCACGGAGAAGGATTTGTCGAAATTTGGAAGGGGCTGTACTCATCTGTTCACAACATTCGAATTCCTGATACGATTTTATCTTGTTGTTGTATCGTCGTATTGCTGAGCCTGAAGGTATATTTTGCGTTATGAACAAACGTTTCATTCACGAGTCACAGTCCACTTCATTTTAACGCAGCGAAAATTCTGTTAATTTCAGAAACTCAAGGACCTGAAATCGGCCAATGACCGCACTGGCAAATTCTTGTGGTTCTTGGGGACAGCCAGAAACGCATTGGTCGTAGTCGCCTGCGCAGTGGCTGCCTACATTTTTGAAATCTACTCCACCGTGCCTTTCAAACTAACCGGACACATTCAGGCTGGTTTACCCAGCGTCGGTGTGCCCCATTTTTCCTTTGTCTCTGGAAATCAAACAGTCGGTTTTCTGGACATGTGTCACACATTGAGCACAGGAATCCTCGTGGTACCGTTGGTATCGGTCATTGCGAACGTTGCTATAGCCAAAGCCTTTTGTACGTACGATATCTCCGTTCAATTATATCAAAACCTCCACTGTCTAAGAACCATATTTCATTGATTGACAGCTCATGGAAAGCAGTTGGATGCCACGCAGGAACTCTTCACCCTCGGAGTATGCAACGTCGTGGGTTCCTTCTTCTCTTCAATACCAGTTACTGGATCATTTTCTCGAAGTGCTGTCAATAACGCTTCCGGAGTCCGCAGTCCGTTGGGCGGATTGTACTCTGGTGAGATCACCATTTCCGTAATTCAGTATGTTCCAAAATTCGCTGACTGCAACAATCGTGTAGCGAAGAAGTTGGGACGAAACTGGCGAGTTGCACCTTCGCAAAACAAAATACCCTGCGTTTTAAACTTGAAATTCTATTTTCGTCAGGAATTCTCGTTATCCTTGCACTGAGTTTGCTGACGCCATACTTCTACTACATTCCAAAAGCAACGTTGAGTTCAGTGATCATCTGCGCAGTCATATTCATGGTGGAAATCGATATCATCATGCCGATTTGGAGGTGTAGCAGTAAGTATTTGAGAATCACAACTTTACCAATTGTACCTCTCTTTCTACAGTATTGGTATACCAGCAAGATGAATCACGACCTTGTATGTATGTGGGTTATACTTACCAATATGACTTTCTTTATCCTTTCAGAGCGAGACTTGATTCCGGCACTGGTTACTTTTCTCTCCTGTTTATTCCTTGGTGTAGAATTGGGGATCCTCGTTGGGGTTGCGGTCGATATCGCAATTTTAATTTACTTCAATGCCAGGCCGGCCATAGATGTGGAATACAGGAACGTGAGTAATCAACAAATTATACAAATACGCATACCTATAACATCAAACAATACAACCGAGAACGAGAAATACTCCAAGTAATCAATTATATATTCCAGCAATGTGACCCAGCTTGGGTATCCGTCAGACCTGGAGGAGCCCTTTTCTTCCCAGCAATTGACTACGTGAGGGAACGTCTGACAAAGAGTTTGGTTCAGATAGGGTCGAACCTAAAACCACATAAACGATCACCACATGTAGTTTTAGACTGCAAACATATTCACAGAATAGACTTCACCGCCGCCCAGGTAAAGCACATTGCAAAAGTTCATCACTCTATCATAATATTAACAATGTTTTTCTTACCAGGGTTTGAACTCTGCCGTGTCAGACTTTGCGAAGAAGAATTCACACTTGATCATGTTGCACCCGCGACAGGAAATTCTGGCCAGTTTGCAAAGTCTTGCAAAGGATCCGATCGTGACAGCTCATTCGGAGAGTGAGCTAAACTCAATACTGAGACAATTTGAGATCAATGCGAATGGTCTAGGACACAAGACTACATTGGAGATGGATTCGTCCAATTCGACCGCGAAGCAAATGGCGACGGATCGTGATGTGGCCAGCACCAATCTGTGATTTTGAAATACTTATTGTACGTGTTTTATTTATGAAGAGTATATAACTTTGACACAGCCAACTGCATTGCGAAAATTGTTGAGCGATTCTGGTATATATCTCGTGTACATAATACGTAGATTAGAATAATCATCATTCCACAATGTCATTTTTTAGTTGATAAAGAAACGTTAGTACTACAGAAACAGGCGCATGGTGAAGTCAATGTAAATTAGTAACAGTAATTAGGCGAGATCACATGAGACGAATGGCTCGATATCTTTACCAATGTATATCAATCAAATAATGGAGCACATAGATTCAAGAGTAAAACAGACTTTTGTGAAACAGAATACATCGTTGAATCAGGGCAATGACGTAACAACATTAGAGGCCTTGCTCTTTTGAACGATGATTTTCGTGTCGATGTCGGAAGTTTAATACTGCAGTGTATAAATTATATCATATTTATAATAAAACGAAAAGCGAAAAATAAAATGTTCAATTTCTTTGGATATGTTTATTACTTGGACGCTCGCTTGGACGGGTGGTCCAGCCACTTTATGGCTATAGATCACAAATCAATTTTTTTTTCATCTTAATATTATTATTATTATATACTTGGAAGACTTAATTAATTAAGACTTCACTCTCTCAAATAACGAAACTTGTATATCTTTAACAACTCGGTTTTGTCTAATTAATAATATAATAATAATATATATATATAATAGGTATATATATATAATAATATATATATATAATAGGTATAATATAATAATATATATATATAATAGGTACTTATGATATCACAAAAATACTCAATTTCAGGTACCGTCCCCATAGTTAAATTGGTAACCACTTTTCATCGTTACGATCTACACAAAATCATTTTACGTGCGCCTCCCACGCCCCCTGCCCTTGGGAGCCTTGCATACAGTTTCGGTGGGCATTTGATCTGAGTCATTATTCCCGACTGCTGAGTACTGTTGCGATCTTGATTGATTGTTAATGCATGGGAAAACATTTTGAGGAGAAACATCAAAGGCAGAATTTTGAGCTGCTTGGATCGGGTTCAACAACTGGGATTGTAGTTGCTGATTGGTCATTGGAATATAAGATCGTGGTACCAGCGTGTGCGGATTCGGAATTAACGGTCGATAGCCAGGAATCATGTTCGGAGAAATCTCAGGGTTCATCACATTGGCGTAATACTGCCAGTTGGTGTCCAGACCGATTCCTGGTGGCTGTTGATTAGGTATTTGGTAGACAACAGGCATCTCTGAGTGCGGAGGGTAAGCTTGTCGATCTACCGGGAAATTAACACTCTTGGTCAAGTAGTTATTATTTGAACTGTCATTATTTGAGTTTCCCTCTAAAATCGATGATTTTTCTTCCGTAGTGTCTTTTTGGGGTCCATCATTTTGACGCTCCCTCAGTGCCGCGAGTTTGTTTTGATGCCAGGCGTTTTGACGTTTCTGATGTTCCGAGACGATTCTTGTCTCTGAAAACGGTTTCCTGTTTTTTTCTCGGGGATCTGAGCCAGTTTCTGATTCGCGAACATCACGCGTCGATTTCTTTTGAGATCGCTTACGATTTTTCGGCTTTCTTGTACCTCGACGATCAACTGTGCTTCGACTAGGAGAATCTTCTTCCCGATGAACTTCGTCTTTCGTGTTTTGAACATTTTTCAAGTTTGATTGCGATGAGTCGATACTAAGATCCTCAATAGCTGCTTTTCCTTCTTTTTTAGTAAAGCCAGGCGGAAGCTGTGACGATTTTACATATCCAGGGACAACTGCATATTCAGATTTCAGTTGACATGCGGCCAAATTATAGTTCCCTCTTTCTAGATCGTCCATTCTTTCCATTGGTTTGTACATGGCGTTATTAAGATTCCCTAAACTGTCTCCATTATGGGAAGGCGGATTAGCCAGGCTAACAAGCATATAGCTACATCCTGTCTGTGGATTTCCATGCAGATAACTTGGCACGATAGGAGAGTAATTTGGCATCGGCATTAGCATTCTATTATCAAGCGTCTGATACGGAATCGTTAGACGATTCGGGGAAACCGAATTCGGAACGAAATGATTTTGGTTCTGTAAATCTGTAAGTTGGGCGTTGATGTGCGAGTTTTGAGCCTCGTAACTAGCATCCTCGAATGGAACTCCTGTGAGCAGCAAATTCTGCCAAGCCGCGCTTTGAAATTGCGGTTTAGGCATCTCGTCCATCGCAATCAAAGTCTCTAAGTCCAAAGTCGAGTCTTTCTTGATGGTATCGTCCCTCACAAGAGTTGGTACCAGACAACGGCCTACAAAGTCGGTTTTTATCTCTGATATTTTTTCACCTGGTACAGTTTCCTTCTGTGAATCTCTCAAACTGGTTTCATTTCCGGGTTTGCAATTGCCTTCTGTTTGCGTGCCACATGACACCATCTGAACCCTGCGGTTATTAATAACAATTTCAAATCTTGTTGCAGGTTCTTCACACGCAGTTTCGTGCTTTGTTTTCATATTGTTCGATGTTATGGTCTTTGGTTTTAAGGAAATGGAAGAATCTTCACTATTTGACCATAGGGGGGCTTTGATGTTCGATTTATTTTCTCTTTTGTTAGAATTTTTATCGCTGTCCAAGTCTTTCAGCGCTCGCGATTTTTCGGGCTGATTTTCAACCGTAGTCTTAAGCTTGTTAGACTTTTCTATTTTTCGCGGTTCTGGCCTCCACATTTTAATATTCGTCTTTTCTGGTCTACGACGGTCTGGTTGCTCCACCACGATCTTAGGCTCTTTCTTCATGTAGCGGACATCTTGCACTCCCGGCCTTATATTTAGATGTACGGCACAATCCGCGTTCCTCTTGGGATTAGTTTCATTCTGCGAGGATTCTACTTTTGTAATCGGCATTCCAGTCAGCTGACAGATATCCTGCACCGGTGGAGTTGGAACGACTTCTGTTTCCAATGTTCGATGCGTTCGATTCTCTGGAATTGTTGCTATCTCTGGCTCTTTGGATTCTCGGATTTCTAATTCGTTCGTTCTTGACCTTTCCACAGAAGTCGTTGGCTCTTCCTCCGGTCCGCGAACATTCTGCACCGCCGGCGGTGTCACAAGAGTGTCCATTATCGAAAGTGTTTCATTTTCTGGTTCTGGCTGTTTGGGCTCTTGGTTTGTCATTTCAGTCATTTGATCGTCTGTTTTCTCTGCCTTCTCCATTTCTACTGAACTTGCTGTCTTCTCAGGTTCTTCGGGTCGTGTTGGCTGTCCTGTTTCTTCGACTCGTTGAATTTCAATCACAGCTGTTGGTTGTTCTGTCTTCTCTAGTCGTGGATTTGCAATCTCAGCTGTTGGTTGTTCTGTCTTCTCGAGTCGTGGA
>JAFFZH010016218.1:104820-149896 GCA_018420115.1 Euura saliciscinereae | reverse complement strand
GAGTCGTGGATTTGCAATCTCAGCTGTTGGTTGTTCTGTCTTCTCGAATCGTGGATTTTCAATCTCAGTTATCGGCTTTTCTGGATTCTCTACGTCTGGGTTTTCCAACAGCGTCGTTGGCGTTTCTACCTCAGTAAACGGCGTCTCTGGATTGTCTACTGAATTCATTGGCTCTTTCACCGCAGTCGTTGGCCTTTCCTCCAAAATCAGTACATCCTGCGACGGTTGCATAGCTACTAAAGTTTCCGATTCCAGTTGTTTATTGTTCTGAGCCGCTACGTTATTTCTGCTCTGTATATACTGCAGTTCTTTCATTCTAGCGCCTTTCCCCATGAACAGTCTTCTCTCCGAGTAACCGTCGACTCTTCCGTATTTGTCGATATTTGGTTCTCCCCCCTTACTGCAGTCGACAATCTTTTCAGATCCGTCGTTTCCACTGGACATCCCTGAAGGAACTTCAGCGAGAAGAGTTTTGCTGAAAGTAACAGACTTCAGAGACCGACCTGCTTTTATCTCCTCCTTCAGACTCTCTGAGAGGCTTCTGAACCCAAAATCAAGAGACTCAGGGTCCGTGAAACATCGCCTGAAATTATTCTGCTTGTTCCTCAAGATTCCCGGTCTTGGACTCGTCTTAGTTTCGTCGTTGGAGCTCGAAGCTTCGTGTTTCAGCGGCGAAGGTAGATTTCTTCTCACGTTATCCCTGTGTTTTAAAAACAAACAAATATTCAGACACACACAATAAATTCATTTCGTCGAATCTGAAAGCTTCTGGTCAAAAGACTCACCATCCTCCATCGTCCTCATCGTGCAGAGTTTCCCACTGATTCTCTTCCAAGATAGTCGACTTCCTGAACGACTCTAGCTGCAAGGTGGCAATACTTTCCACGAGTGCTTCGGTCATCATTTCCTCCTCATTGTTTCTGTCTATCACGACAGACTGAACGTTGGGAAATAATCTATCAGCCGTACTCTCGTCTTTGAACCAGACAGTCGCGCCGGGTAGAGTCGTTTGGGAAGCGTTCTCATCGCTGTTGGATGAATGTGAACAAGGATTCGACTTCTCTTCGAAATCTTGTGAAACCGAAGCAGGACTCATCAGATCCTCCAGGGTATCCAGAGTCAATACATTCTTTACTTTCTTCAGTTTCTTCTTCTTGACCCTCTTCTCGTCTCTTGTACCAGGAAAATAATCCTCGTCTGTCTTTTTCATAGACAGGACTTCTCCGTCAGGCCCAACGGCTCGGTGCGAATTACTGCGACAGGGAATAATGAAAATACGTTAAAAATATTGTGGCTGATCTCTCCGCCTGAGAAGCATATATCGTTTGTTTAGAAAATTGATTTTTACTTATTCGTTGGCGATTGTCTCTTGAGCCACGGCATGCCGTGAAAATTCCTAATTACTCTGGCTGATTTTTTCTTCGAGGATTCCATCGCCTCCAGGAATCGCTATTGTCATTGGCAGTCGCCAATAGTCTGTGAAATATTACATTGAACACTACTGAGAAAAAAATAATCCACAAGGATGTCGAAAATGGGGAAAAAAAAACGGCGCAAAGCGTCCTTTCATTATGCCAAACATATTTCGATAGGATGTGACCTCTGCTTTCACAAAGAAATGACTACAAACAGACGGAAAAAAATTTCTCTGCACGTTAAATCCATGGAGAAAATATTTCTTTGATAATTTCTGCACGATTTTCGGTATTTAGTTGATAAAACTAGAGATCTCAATCCAAAAATCGATAAATCATTGAAAGGATTTTTGGATCGGACGCTTTTCGATAAATAAAACGAGGGAAATATATAAATATAGTCCGTCCTTGACGCTGTTCATCGTCGTTGAAAAGGGTCAACGAGGTAGAGAAAAATAAGACGTAATAGATCGATGTAAACAATATAAGAGTCAATATTGTCGCATACATACCGAAAATGTCTCGTCAGGATACTCGATTATTCGATAATAATTTCTGTTTTTTCTCTTCTTCTCTCTTCTCTTTATCAATTCTCGTTGTTTCGAATGAGATTGCGAGGTTGTTGGTTGTCGAAAGATCGTTCCGTTCACTACAACTGGTCTCTCCGCTTAGCGTCAGGCACTTGACTTGGCGTGAGGTCTCTATGGCAGTGTTTGTTTACAGTTTGTCAAGCTTCGGTCCGGGTTTCGCATTCCTCAACGCGACACATGAGACAAAACACTACCACGTGTTGTTGAAACCGGCTTGCCGGTAGTATCGACGAATCGGAGACAGGAACGAACACGCTCGACCAATCAGAGGCCTCGAATTTGAATCGTAACGGCGTTGGTCGTGAACGCGCAGTTACAGAACGCACCGCGTCGCCCGGCAGGGCTGCCAGGTTCCCTCCATAAAAAGCGCGGTAGATTTGAATTTTCTATCAAAAGACTCTTGTACTTGGTCTCATACTACTAGCTCGTAGTATGTCTATCACGTATACATAGTTATAAACTTTTTTCAAATAGAAAATATCGTCGCGGAGACTCTGTAGTCACACTACGAAATAATATCACCATAGTTACACATGGTCAATTTGACCTAGTCAGTTTTCAAAAAGCGATTGTGAGCAAACTATCACTCCGAAGTATTTAGAAAAAATTACAGAACATGCTTCAAACTTTCTAAATTATGGACGAAAAATTGATTTTTGAAAAAAAAATTGCAACTTGGTGAAAAAAAATCATGAAGAGGTAAAAATGCAAAAAAGACACTTTTTCACTTGAAAAATCATAACTTTGTCAATTTTTTATATTTTTGAGCCAAATGTGGACGTTACAATCCTGAAAAATGCTACTTTCAGAAAAAAAGTACGATAGTACGCGTTCCAAAAAAGGTATTTATTCTGATATGTGAAGAGGATTTATTTTGGATAATGGACTATATTAGCATTGAGAAGTCCCATTCACATTGGGAAATATTCGCTAAAGTTGACGGATGGGTCAAGAAAAAATCTATAGAAAATTGTAGAAAGCGGCAGGCAAAGCTGAGAACTAGTAGACTTGAGAGGGCCAATTAGAAAAGGCGTTAAAAATTGCAATACAAAGCGGTAGGCAAAGCTGAAAACTACGGAAACCATGCGCGTCGGCAACGTAGGACTCCTTCATCGCGGACAGCCGGACGCTGCTGCCCCTAGCGAGTGACGGTCGCGGCCCGCATTGACACCGTGAAATATCCGGATGCGGTTGACTGCTCGAAGTCGCCGGAGTTGGCCGGGGGGTCGAGGACTGTTTCTAGCTTCGATATCGGGTCGAAGAAACGCCAAGACGGATTAGAAAATAAAGAAGATGTGTGAGATCGCTGTGGCCGGAGGATCCTCCTAACATTCGATGAAATATTGCGCGCGGTGAGGCGATTTTTACTGTCAGATTCGATTCATCGTTTTCCGTTATGCTCGCTGTGTTTATTTATTTATTCTTTATTCATCCCATATTCGATCGCATGTGAATTCTTCAATTAAGTTTAATCAATAATTCTGTGTATATGTGTGTGCGGCTATAACGAAGCTTGTGGTGTTTAGGCTACATTTTTACCACTCCACTTTCGGCCTGTGTATTGATTATCACCTCTGTATTTACATTATGTTCGATGTGTGAGGAAAAGATAATAAAAATTCGATAACACGTTTAAATAATCGCATCATTTATTTTTAGAACGTAATTTGTTACACGGATGGCAGAAAAATTTCTGAGTATGTGTAGAACTCGGTGTAGACCAATTGCGGTAAAACAGTCGAAGGTCATGTCACAGTATGTTTTGAATCGTGCAATTCAATTGCTGTGCTTAATTTGCTGGTGGAAAGAAAAGGCGAAGAATTTACAAAATATTCCAAATTGACATGAATTCTTATCGGTACGAAACGGTGAAATACTCTTCTCCTAGGACCCGTTCCGGAATATGCTACACCGAATTCAATCGAATCATCTTTATTATACTTGATGACCATTTAATGACTGAGTTCGAGTGATGTACACCTAAATATTGGGGTACTACAAAGAGAGGGAGAATGAAAAATACCCTAACTCGCCGCTTGTACACACACCACCTAACTATTCTACAAATTAACATTCAATTAACAGTCTGCAAAAAAAAAAAAAAAACTGGCGGGACTAAAAAATACAGTGAACCAAAGCAGCCCAGACGGTATAAACTATGAACAAAGTAATAGCCAGATCGTCATTGGAAGGAAATAGACCATAGGTGACATTAGAATCTCACGTACAACACACCCCTGAATGAATACTTATACGGCCCAATCACGGAATTGGACCCAGCAGAAAAGAAAAACCGGATCTGTTCATGTGGCAGGCATATAAGCAGCCACAAATAATCACCAAAAAATTCAAATACAGACGTAGAATCTCTTATAAATATTTTGAACTGTACAGCAATATAGGAGATGGGAATGCAGCTCACTCACTTGGAGACACATCTAAGATGAATTGCTTGCTTGCCGAATCAAAAACGGAGTAAACAAAGAAACTAACAGAACTGATCAAAGAGTAGGACCAAAAGCTCTGGCAAGTGCAAAAAAATGGCAGCAGTAGATGAACTAGTAGCAGCAGCGATGGTAAAAAACGCTCATTTACATGCTGACTTCTCACAAGTCCTGGCAAAACTCATCGAAATCTGCACGATTGGAGAACTACGACAAGCACTGAAAATTGAAAAAAAAAACAAACAAAAAAACAAGGCGTCAGGATCTGACCGAATTACTGCCAAACCATTGAAGGCGATGCGCCCAAGACTCCAAAAGTCAATTTGTCAATTTGTCTCATTCAAATTTTCCCTGCAGTTATAGTCTGGGAAATTTCTACCATTTCCTAATTTGTTGTAGTTTCATTACTATATTGATTAACTACACCAGGGGAGGAAACGGAATAGTTTTGGGGTTTCGATCTTATACGAAGTAACGAATGATTATCTGTAATAATCGAGGTACTGATGCATCATCCGTTAAAAACTGACAAGCGGAGTGCATGAACTTAGCCATTCGCTGCTCGATCTTTAATATTGATCCACGTTTCGCAATATCACGGTTACAACGTTCCCCCGCCGTTATCGAGCGATCGAATATGTAATTTCATAGCAGCGATGAGCTGTTATCACACCTATCACGGATCGCCTTACAACCTGACGAACCTGGCAGAAAATTGACAAAGTTGTGTTTTACATTCTTCCTATTCTCGCATATAAGTAAATCTCAGTTGAAACAAAAAACATAAAAACAATAGAAAAAACATCAACAATAGAAAGAATTTATGACAGTCAAACAAACTATCATAGTGCTAACGTAACAGAGCTCCGCAAAAAGTAGGTACGAAGGCTGCTTTAAACTGAACTGTTCTTTTTTTCTACTTATCTTTCTGGCGCGTGGTTTCGCTAACCGTTTACACACCTTATAATGCACTCCTCGGATTAATACATTCGATTCGAAATTACTCGGAATGGTATTGGTTTTACTCTAGCGTAGATCGTTCACATCACTTGTTCCTAATCAACGATACACGTATAGATATCTGTGTAGAGCACAACACGCTATATAAGACCGGTCTCTTATTCATGACGGTTCATAATCAGTCAAACTCTCGAATGGAAAGGACAACTGTACACAAGCGAAATCGATTCAAGTACAATAAATATTTTACCTTTATACCATCAACTAACGATCCCAAGGCCATTGATTAACAAATATTTTATACCGCATTGATCTAATTGCATTGCACTACAGCTATTCATCACTCATACACATCATGACGTCCAACGATAAGAATATCGAGCTGACAGTTTATTCTTGGAACCCTAGTCTTTTTGCCATTGTTTTAAACATCGTTATCACCACATGGAAATTCTGTGTGGACGTGGATGTTTGCTGAATACAAATAACAGAAATTCTTCAGCGTCAGATGTGTCGAAGGAGGCAGTGTGGATTAACTGTATTTTTTGAGAACCCGTTTTAAACAGTCTGAAGCTAAATATCTACTCCTCCAACTCGTATTTCGCTTCGTTAATTAATCCTAATTCATTCTGTAGTCTCGCAGTAAATTTGCTTGGATTTTAGACTAAATTTGCAAGATTTTTCTGTCCATCTATAGGATGCTGAAGCATTCTTAGAATTCACCCAAAGGCATTTCTATGCTGTTCAATTCATCCTGAATCATTGTTGTCTCATTATTTGATTAGCATCTGCAACGAAATTATCGCACAATTTATTTCGCAACTTTCTCTTGACTATTTTTTTTAATCATAATTTTTCGATCCAGTGACGTTATAAGGCGATCTTGAAATCGAGGCGGATGTAATTTTTACAAAAAGATTCCTCTTCTCAGGGACAATCCATTGCGGATTATCTTGAGACTGGATATAGACGATTCATAATCTGTTACTAGATGATAGAATCATTTGGTGAATATCTGAAACCTACTGTCTTGGTTCTGTCCGTCGACGTTATTTTAATTCGTTAATAGTACACTTATTGGCGTTGATCACTCGAGGTTCGAGGTTGCATCGTTTCAGGTCATTCACATCAGTAAATAACGCCGATTTGAATTCCGAGCTAACATATCCATATAGGATTGAAATTCGAATTTTATATCAGTTTTTTATCATCGTTTCTTCGTTTATTTGTCGTTGAATTTCGAGTCATTATATTTATTTCAATGTTTGTTATGGCTTTTAGCTATCAGCATTCTATGACACACCATACTTCCCACACTTGTTTTCGCAATAAACATGCAGAACAAATAAACGAGGAAAAAGTATCCTTGATCATTACGTGTAAAATTGAGGAAAAACTTGATACTTTCCGCACGAATTCGTTTCGAACATTTTATCATCGAATACAGGCGTTTCCCCTAGATTCAGATATTACTCAATTGCAGGACCTTGAAAGTTCATCGTTAATTGTTGGCACAATTGTGGTTTACGCCATAACAACTGTTAACCGACGTTTTTCATCTGCACCTTTCGCGTGTACGTGCAAGGCGAACTTCTGACATTACTCAATCATTTATTCGTAATACTAATCAATCATAACTCGCACACGCTTTGCATATTATTTACGATTTGTATAGATGATACATTTTTGGATACATAATATATGTCATCAAGTGAAAAATCATGTGAGCCTCGAATTTTCTTGAAGTCTAATGAAATAGAATTCTATTCCAAGACGGTGGCCACTGGTCTCGGAAAACCGGAACGTCAGGGTAAATTAAGGAAATTTAAAAAATGGTCAGGGAAGACATGCGAAAGTCAGGGAATCCGAAAAATAGTCAGGAAAAAGTCAAAGAATTTTATGGTGATACAAAACAAGACGGAATAAAAGATCCCAGGTTTTTTTCCTTCTTCGCAATAGTAGCAAAACTTGTACGGATTATAAATAAAAAAAGTATTTTCAAAAATTGTCATTATTTATTACATATTTGAATAACCACTATAAATTCTTACAAATTTCAGTCAGGGAAAAATTATTATTTGGTCAGGAAAAGTCAGGGATTTTTTTTGCATTCTTTACGGTGGCCACAATGTCTAAGTAGGTCTTGATGCCAATTTTCCATACACTTGAAAAAATGCAGTAAAAATTAAGGGAAGACCACAGTGAACATTTTCAATCTCATATACAGGTTGGCCCATTTAATTTGTCGAGAATGGGAGGGGCTCAAAGTGTATGGCCTAACTTTGAAACGGTCAGATGTAGATTTGATGTTATTCAAGCTTCGAAATGCGTTTTTGACATCAAATCTACATTTGACCGTTTCTGATTTATGCCATGTTAAGCCCCTCCCATTCTCGACGCATAAAATGGGCCACCCTGTATATATAGATTATTCATGGTATCACTTGATTAATTTATATCTGTGTGATTTATTTAAGTAGGTACATTCAGAGATTCATCATTTATATTCTCATCACTGATTATCGATTGGCATTCGATTCACAATACATGTTGACCTTCGTTTAGTCATCGCGCGATAAGCGTGCAAAAAAAAATTATCACCCATTGATTTGGCGCATTGACATTTATAACATCCGCAGATTATATTCAGGAATTACATCCGGTGTTGAATGATGCGGTGTGATCCATAGGTGATACGCGTATAAATTGGAAGTTAAGAAGCAATACGAAAGAGAGATTGTGAAGTGCGGTAGAATAATGGCGGGTAAAGAAGAGGATCGTTGGCGCAATCGCAAGGGTACCGGATGTGTGAAGAAATTTTTCAAAAAGAGGGTTCCAATTCTAACATGGCTCCCAAAATACGACACGGAAAAAATGGTCTGCGATGCAATCGCTGGTGTAACAGTCGGTCTCACCGTAATGCCTCAGGGACTGGCATACGCAACTTTGGCGGGTCTTGAACCCCAGGTGAGTGAATTGAACTTTAGAAATAGCCAGCTTTCGATTACTGCAGATCGATATCCATCTATGATTCGAATTTTAGACCACCACCTATAATACAAAGACCCGAAAGTTGTTTTCAAATAAATTAAGAGGGCATAACATCACAAGTTTTTTTCTTCGATGAAGCCATTCTGTCTTCTTGAAATTACAAAAAAAAAAAAAAAAAAATGTTCAATAGGTCATTTTTCAAGTATGATAGCAAGTGTCTTGAGATAAAGGTCCATATGCACGAAGATACTCAAGTACAAACAGACTTGAAAGATTCGCAGTCCGCTGACATTTCTTTTAGACATACAGGGTGAATTCCTAATGATGAAACAAAAATTTGGCCAGTTCTGAACCGCAATCCAACTGTCTAAAAGCTCATTTCTCAATTGTAGCCAACTTCAGACTGTTCCATGGTCAGGAATACACCCTGTATATTGGCATAATTGAAAGACTATAATAGTGAAAGGAACTGTGAATTGAACTTTTCTTTCAGTGATTTCGAGAGCGAAGAAGAGTACTTCTTCATATATTCAAAATTTAGATCATTCCATGTTACTTGAACCCTTTGTTATTCGAACATAGTGAATACCCTCTCTATTTGCCCCACTTTTCGCACGAAATTGTTCATTCTATTTCTCCTATTCTCTTACATAGTACGGGCTTTACTCGGCTTTCATGGGTGCCATAGTGTATGTAGTCTTTGGTTCATGCAAAGACATCACTATCGGGCCAACAGCGCTAATGGCGCTGATGACCAACCAGTATGTCCAAGATCGCAGTGTCGATTTTGCCGTTCTTCTCGCATTTTTGTCCGGCTGTCTTCAGTTGTTGATGGCGGTTCTGCGCTTAGGTGAGATTGAATATCATTTGATCGAAACTCATGATTGTGCTATCTGACAATATGACTGTAACTTGTGGAGATTCTGATGTCTAATTAATATTGTACCTCGATGAATGTTGATACTAGGTGTGCTCATCGACTTCATATCCGTACCAGTGACGGTAGGCTTCACATCAGCCACCTCAGTAATAATAGCCACCTCACAACTGCCCGGTTTATTTGGACTGAAGATCAAATCTTCTGGATTCTTGGACAGTCTCATACAATTTTTCCAAAATCTCGGCAACACTAGAGTCTGGGATGCTGGAATGAGCGTTTCCTGCATCGTCGTGCTGCTTTTGCTGAGGGTACGTTCTTCATCAACAAAAGAAACATCACTCTAGTATTTTATCAATCACAAATTTTCTCTGCTTTCAGAAACTCAAAGAAGTAAAACTGACCACCGGAAACGAGAAGCCGACGAAACGCCAGCAGTTAGCAATGAAGATAATGTGGCTAGTCTCGACCTCGCGTAACGCCATAGTAGTCATAGTTTGCTCCATAGTGGCCTACCAGATGGAGACCTCAGGCTCCGGTTCTCCGTTCGTATTGACTGGTCCGGTGCGCTCTGGCCTCCCATCCTTCTCCCTGCCACCGTTCAGGACTCAAGTCAACAATCAGACTCTGAGTTTTCTAGAGATGTGTTCGGAACTAGGATCCGGGATCGTGCTGGTCCCCATAATCGCGGTCCTTGGCAACGTAGCCATCGCAAAAGCCTTTGCCAGTGGCGACAGCATCGATGCAACGCAGGAATTATTCACTCTGGGTATCTGCAACGTACTTGGATCATTTGCCTGCTCAATGCCAGTCACCGGGTCCTTCAGCAGATCCGCCGTCAACCACGCCAGCGGTGTGAGAACTCCAATGGGAGGACTTTACACCGGGATTCTTATACTGCTGGCGCTCAGTCTGCTCACTCCGTACTTTTATTTCATACCAAAAGGTGAAACTGAGTCTGATTACGATTAAGAAACCTCATTTACCTCGATTTCTTTATTTTGTTTCAGCTTCTTTAGCAGCGGTCATCATTTGTGCTGTGATATTTATGATAGAATACGAGGTCGTTAAACCGATGTGGAAATCTAGTAGAAAAGACCTCATACCAACCTTCGTTACCTTCTTACTGTGCCTCGTAATCGGAGTGGAGTATGGCATCCTCGTTGGAGTCGGGATAAATATTATATTTCTGCTCTATCCGTCCGCCAGGCCAACTGTACACGTTGAGAAATGTGTTGTGAGTGATAAAAACGATCATTTCTTGTCCTATGAATCAATTCACGCTATTTTCTCACTCATGAAACTGTTTACAGACTGATTCCGGCGCTGAATACCTTTTGGTTACTCCGGGAAACAGCTTATACTTTCCTGCCGTCGATTTCATCAGACAATCCGTCGGCCGGGCTGCGAGACGAGAAGGCTGCAGTCAGTTACCAGTAGTCGTCGATTGTAGATTCGTATTGGGAGCTGATTTTACCGCTGCCAAGGCAAGATAGATGCTTCATTCTACTCTTTCTTGGTTTTAATTTGCAGCCCCATGAACTCTACGAACTTAATTATTATTGTTTCCCAGGGTATAGCTGCGCTGATAAACGAGCTGAACAACCGAAAGCAGGGATTGTACTTCTACAATCCTAGAGCCGACGTCGTTGCCGTTCTCAGAGGTGCTTGTGGGGAAGATTTCCAACACGTATCGACGCAAGAGGAGCTGGCGTACTTGTTGTACTCCAATCCTGGTATTTGATTCCGTTGTTTGATGGTTCTAGAAAATTGAATGATCTTCAGAATTCATATCGCCGAATCTTTTGTAGCCGATTATAAATTTTAATGTCTTACAGACAAATCCAGGCAACTTTTGGAAGTGAAACACGAGGAATCTCAACCTTTAGCTACCGTCAATCCAGAACTCATCCACAGGGGTCAGTCTTCCCACGAGCTTAGCGAAGTGACGACCACTTTGTTAAACGCTAGCGTTGCTTAGTACATTTTTTTTTTGTTCTTTGTGTCCGATAGAATTTAATTAGCAAATTTGAAAAAACTGAATCAGTCACGATAAGAAATTTTTTTTTAAAGATATCTCTGAAGCGTCTCTGTGTTCAAATTATTCTCTCTGCTCTTCAATTTTTATTTTCATCTTTTTTTTCAACACTTTTGTGCAAGATGAGAACTAAGACTTGAATAGCAGAGTACTTCTACTATATTCGTGTACATAACTGCGCATGGCGTAAAATTCATCTCATGAAGTAGAGCGCTGATATTGTGACTTTTATTCGTGACCAAAATAAAATAAGCAACAATAATTCTCTCTAACTCCACACGATTGAACGGAATTTTTTTTTTTTACGAACGTATTAGGTAATTGTGAGGAAAGATTAATAATCTTATCTTATGAATGTCCTGAGTGTGAATTTTTTCGTACTTTTCTAAGAATTGGACAATTTTATAATCGAAAAATTTCGTATCTAAGATTTAAAATAGTTGAAACACTTAATTATAAGGCCGAATCTCAGACCCATGTGGCGAGATAAACTTATGTAGGATAAATTTAGAGACCTGAAAGTATTTTCTAATAACCATTGAGAAGCTCGATGGATAATTATCTACATTAATTATCGCAAACTGATGACAAAAGTTTGTGAAGTAATTAAGTCTCGTCCGATCCGTCGATAAATCTTTTGACCCGAAAGAAGCTATATTATTTAGTGTATTATCTATAAAATCAATGTCTCCCTATTGATATACAGTACAATTTTAGCCGCATAGACAATATTATTAGGTATATACAAACTCTCGATGTTCGTCAATTTATACCGACACAAGAGGGAAGTGAGTATGGGCTATTCCACGCGAAGCGGATCAGTCACCTCTCAGATATTTTCTTAATTTTGTATGTCGATTGTGTAGGGGGAGTTAGATTTTTGTGCCAAAGCCCGATTTTGATGATGCAAAATTCGATTTTGTATTTGCAATAACAAATTAGAGAACCTTTTTTTTTTTCAAAAATTCATAATTCCGCCAAAAATGAAGTTACATTCAATTTCCTTTCTTTTATTCACGCGGAAAGCTTCATAGAATTGAGAAAAAAATACGAAATTGAAAAAAACAATTGTTATCAATTGTTTATTTAACAATTAATTTTTCAAAGATTTTTAAAACACTGAGCAACACGACTAAAAAATTCTTAGAAATTCTGACATGTACCTTGTACTATACTACAACCTGTGAATTAATTTCAGAGACGTGATTTTTTTCGTTTTCGAGTAAAAAATCGTTAAAGGTGTCGATGTGTTCCCAATTTGAGACGCGCCGCGACTCACGGAATGGTAACCACCGCTACTCCGCGGTGGCGACGCAACGTTATTTGCGAACCATTTTCACGACGTTGGACATGAGTTAAAAATCTGAAAAAAATACTGTACCTTCACAACGCCTGCCTTAAGCGATAAGCAACGTTTCAGAAACGTGTTCTCTCCCGTTTTCGAATTATAGATATAAATATCTATTTGAATCTCAGTAATTATAATCATCCAATAAATCGAATTTTGCATTATCAAAATCGGGCTTTGGCACAAAAATCCAACTCCCCCTACACAATCGACATGCAAAATTAAGAAAATATCTGAGAGGTGACTGATCCGCTTCACGTGGAATAGCCCGTATCTGAAATGTATGTATTATGTACTTTAATTATACTATGTAAACGATCATGACGAATGATGTATGGTATTAGTCAAATTTTAATCATCGTTTGCCATTTATACGACCTTTCACCAATTCTAGAATATAATTTTTGAATTGAGTTCACATCTGAAAAAACAAATCTAGGTATTATACGAAATTCTGATTCACTGCATTCATCTCGTTTGAATGATTTATTTTTATTTAAAGAAATATATAATATACAGTTTTAATTTAGTAGCTTAAAAAAATATTACAGACAATATAAAATCGAATGATGAATTTTAGTTATGAAGTAACTCATATTTTTACTCTAATTATATATCTTAATGTATAGTTTATCCGCGTGTATTAATAATAAATTAAATTTTAGAATACCTACGTTTACAGTTTTTTATGTACTAAATTAAAATAGAGTAGATAATATAATTTGATCGTCGTGTGAAAACCGTTACCTGCAACTCTATTTAATCTCTAGAGCCGCTGAAACTGAACTGCTAAAAAAGTACCCACTAAAATCGTATCTCATCGATCATTATTCCCCACGCCTGTTTCAATCAAAGATCTCGATTATATATTTACAATTTTCCTTTCTCGACGGTTAAGGTATTTTTTTTATTTTTTTTTTAATACATGTACATGAATATAGAGGCTGTAGGGAAACCTAGGTATACTCGATATTATCCAAGTAAATAAAAATTCAGAGTATTTTAGAGCAAAAATTCTCTGATTTCATCATTTCTCATTATAAGTGTTTCGTTTTTTTTTTCTTTCAAATTCGTGATCAGAAGACTTCTTCAAATATACATAATCAAAATATTGCACACACCGTTTGTTATTCATATAAGGTACGAAATGTTTAATGATCTATATTAGTCTCACATACGTATATCAAAGAATTAAGTATCAATTTCAAATACGTTTGTAAGGAAATTCCCATTTTGGCGCCAATCAGTTGAATAAAAAAAGGAATTGACGTGACGTGACGTTAAGTGATGATCAAATCTGTGTATTTTACAGAGTCAAATATTATCAAATTTGGAATCATCTTTCTATAATTTTCGAACTTCTCATAATTTAAATAAAAATTCTATCACAGTAATGTTTTTTTTTTTTTTTTATCAAAATATCCAAATAATGATAGAGGATTAACAAATAGAATAAACAAATCTAATTTTCTTGAGTATTCAAGATAAAATAAAAAAAAAAACATAAAGAAATTAATGGCTATACGAATTTTGATCCTAAGTTTTCTGAAATTGCTGCAATAATAATATTGATAATGATGATAATATTAATGATAATAATCAGCTCTGAGATCAATCTCATACTTTTTGAACGTGTTTTCTATATTTCTATTATGAGAGATAATCAATTTCTTTCAGGATGAAAGTTTCTACTGATCAACTGTTCCGACGAAATCGTCTATTTGATTTGAATCAGAGACCGTGAAATGAATCCTAACAAATAAAAGTGAAGTTTGGAATAATGAGGAAAAAAAAAGGTTCAGGTAGACAATTAGATTTTTTTTTTTTTGTATCAAACTCGAACGTCGTCACTTTTGGTGTTAAAAAAAATCGCAAAAACGGCAAATTTTCATAAAACTTGATTGTTCGTCATAAAAAATATTAATATTTGATTTTTTTTTACAGTGAAATACGATCTTCCAAATTTTTTTTATCAATTTTTGTTTCTAGTACCTACCGAAAATTTTCACCTGAAAATCGTATTCTCAATTCAAAAGGAGACGATCATGTTTATACAGAGTGAGTTATCTCCGAGTCATTCAAAAGTCAATGATACCTCACTCGACCAGACCAACTATCGTTGTTAGATTTTGATAACAGTTTGTGATAGGCCAAGGGGCGGAGCATCAGCAGTGATAAGCCCCTCCCTCGTTCAGACCCGAAGATAATTCACCCTGTATAATGATTGACGACTTTTCCTTTCTACAGAAGGAATTCAATAAAGTCCGGAAATGACATCGGTGACTTTCCCGTGTCTCGCAGTTCCAGGTAAAATAGCAGGATTTCTGTTGCCACTGAGGTTGTCTCTGACCGGCAATAAGTTATTCCCGGAATATTTCCCGGCGTTAAATCTGCTCTTGCTCAGTCCAAACGCGTCGTAAGATACTCCAGGCAGATAAATTCCGGACTCTGTCGACCCCTTCGAAAATTTACTGCCTATACTTTTGTCTATACAAAATGAACTGGACCTGGACGAAACCGGTAGCACATTATCGGCATTTATCGACGGAGTTATTGCCTTGATCCTAGAGTTGTTCAACTCGGTCTGATAACTCCACTGCTTTTGAACAACGGGCTGTTTCTCATTGTACAATTCGTCGTTCCTCAAAAGTTGCTGTTTCGTGTTATCGGAGTCATTGGGGCAAAATCCGTTGTAGAACTCGTCGTTCTTCAGCAAATTATCATCCTTCGAGTCTCTCTTCGGCTTCCCAGAATTTTTCGACCGTTTCTCCTTCTCCTTGTCCTGTTTTGCCTTCTTCTCTCCTTTTGACCTCGCCTCCTTTCTCTGAGCCCAGTGATTATCCTCGGTCAAAACTATGTCGACCATCGAGTCGAGCCCCTCGTCGATACGGTCGAGGGATTTGGTCAACAGATTGGCCCCTGGCTTCGGACCATCCGGTTTGTTGATCTGCGTGATCACCGGTTCCAGGTCGAAATTCGTCACGTAGAAGAGTCCGCTGTCGCTGCCTCCCCGGCTGGACGATTCCTTTTTGGCCACGGAAACGTGATGGAAGGATTCCGACCTTCGCATAACCCTGCCCTTCGAATTATCGTCGAATACGTTCTCGACGCTTCCGGGTCTCGAGAGACTGTGCAAGCTCAGATTCTCGAAGGAAGTCAAGCTCTCGAACTTCCTTATACGACTCTCGATCCCGCTCTCGGATCGCTTCAGCTTCTGCTGACTCGATTTGTTCGACTCCAGACCGTCCTGACTCGAGGTCCTCCGGAGCATCTTCCGCTTCTCTATTTCGCTCCGACTCTTATGGCCGCCCCATTTCTGCAGAGATTGCTCGCTGCTCTGACTGTGTGCTTTTTTAAACCCGGCGCCACCCGCTCTTCCGCTCTCGTAATTCCGGATCGTTTTCTTTTCCCCGTTTGCAGAACTGGCCATTTTGGAGTCGCACAGGTTCTCGCAGCTCTTGGCCAGCGCTTTGCCCTCCATTTTGTTCGCGAAGCTCTCCAATAACCTTGCCTGTGGTTCGTTCTGTGCGTATTTCAGTCTCGAAGCGCTCAGAAGAGAGTCGCTTCCGTCGCCCAGGGTCTCTTCCTCGACCTCATCGCCCGGGGAGTTGTACGCCTCTCCGTTATCCGGGGCGAAGGCGAAGTTCCTTCCGGCCAAAATCGCGCTGAGACAAGGTGGGCTCCTCTTGGGAGGCTGGGGGTGAAGAATGGCCGGCACAATCGCGTCCTCGAGGTCGGGGCCCTTCACCAATATCTTGAGGCTCCCGTCCGCCGACGATTTGCTGATGCTCGAATGATTCGAGCTCAGTTTTCTGGTCGCTTCGGAGGAATTCGAGAACTGGTACCCCTCCTCGCCGCCGTTCAGGGTCGAACGATTACCGAAGTATGTGATCGGGTTCTGGATCGATTCGCTGCACGAAGTCGACGTGAGGTTCGAGGGCTGAAGATACTTGGACGTCTTCGCCCCCTTCGAGCTCGCGGGGTTCTTGTTCGGCCCGGAATCGACCGTGTTCGACTGTTGCTTCATGTTCTTGTCCTCGTACTCCTCCTCGGCGTCCTTGACGATTATTCTGAGCTCTTCTATGACGTCGTCGATTGTCGTTTCCTGGTCGTTGTCGAGGGCCGACATCTTCAGGATGTTGTTACCGTCGATTTCCTCGCGTTTCAGGTCGTCGGGAGTGCTGGAACGCTCGGAGGAGCTGATGCCCTCGTCGTCGACGTTAGACGAGGACATTTTTTTCTGCGATTTGACGCCCAGCTTCTTGCAGTCCCGTGAACTGTTGTAACCGTTCATGTTCTCCACTTGGAGATTCTCTATCTGAGACTGCAACGAGAGTATCTTCTTACCCAACATTCTACACGTCTCTTCAGCTCGGGCTGCACGCTTCTGGAGCGCCTCGACATCCACGCAATTACGAGTCCAACGGTTAACTTCTTTCGTTAGGAGATCCGTCAGCGACTCTTCCACGCTCGAGTCCAAGTCCATCAGCCATTCCTGGAGGATCTTCGGCTCCAAACCAGCCTCGCAAGCTTCGGCCTACGGATTTAATTGCGAGAGCGTAATTAATCACCCGTTTCGAAATTCGAAGAGGCATGCTTTCGAAGTCTTACCTGAATGTAGAGTTTCGTCTGTGACCGTGGTGCGGACTTGATGAAGGCGTTGAGGAAAGAAATTCCAGCCACCCGGAGGACAATGGCTGCACTAGGCGCGAGCAAAGCGCCGGCTAGAAATCTGAATCTTCCTCCTTCGCCGTATCTTAATCGTAGAGTAGAAACGGCCTCGGAGACAGCCGCGTGACCACCAGGGGCTTGACAGACTCTCGTTAGTAGCTGTGGATTTAATTGATGCGAATAAATATTGAAGTTTGTCGAGAGAATTCTACGCGCAAACATCGTAAAAGCTAAAACCTCATGTATGTTTGATATTCGCGAATCATACAACGTCCAACGTTGTACATGTTGAGTAAACAGTAAAATTTTGACTAACGGAAGTGAACCTTCGTTCAATAATTCTTCGTTACGTTAGGAATGCACGTGAGAAAACTGGTTCCAAAGTTGACTCAAGGGCCCTAAAAGTAACGGACTGCGCAAGAAATATCTCTTCACTTAAAACCCAGACGTTGGACGTATGTTTGTCTAAACGGGTATTTCATAGCTGTACACGTGAAACAAGACCAATCCTTTATTACATGTACAAATTGGGAATGATTAGTGAAATTCTATGGCATCGCTGTGAAATAATATGAAATGATTGCTATGTCACATCTCGAAGTGGTTGGGCTCATAAAATTGCTCTAGAAATGCGCAATGGACGTGGAGCCACATGGAGGCACTTTTATTCACCTGTAGAGCCAGAACCCTGGAGCGATTGAGGCTGCTGGTGAGGCAGACCGCAAGCGCCAAAAGTCCAGGTTGAGCTTCCATCAGGAGTCTGGGAGCATCGGCGCACCGTTCTCCGCAAGCAGCAAGGCACTCGACACATCCTAACTCGTCCAGTGCTGCTCTTCGAGTTCCGATCCTTGGCCCAGTTTGACCGGAAGGTGGAGTGTTTTGGGCTACTTGAACGCCCCTCAGGGTCTCCAACAGCAGAGTTATACCGTCGGCTGGAGAGGATGCGAACTCCTGAACGAAGCTGAAAGACAGATAAAAAGAAGCTGTATAGCTTTCAGCTCTAATCCTTGAATCTCTCGATGTGAATTCTGAAAGCGTTATATGAACGAGACTGCAACTTATGATGGCCGTTAATCCGAAGTGAAGTAATTAAAACCGGGGTGTTCGAGACGCTGTAGATCTTTGAGCCTCTAGACTATAATTTACAGGTAGTCTAATTATCTCGCTCGGTCGTCGCGCATCGTTAATCAACGTGATTATTATATCTGCGATCGCAATAATTTTCATGACCAGATGGCTATCACTGCCACAGCAATTTTAAACTACAACATTTTTCGCCTATTCTACCATTCAGGCTAGATATCGAACCGTAATTGTAATTGACTTATTATCGCAATTACAACGGATTCCGGTTTATATAGATCGCAGAAAATTAATGACGACGATTAAGGTGGCTTCGAACTGGTTCAAGATTTCAAGGAAACTATAAGTACAGTTACTTTGACAAAATTGTACATGTTCAAAATCAATTCGTATTTGAAACAAAGTTCACTTCGTATTGTGGTTTGCATTGCACACATCAATGAGTGAGAGTGAGATGTGAGAAACCTCCAGAAAAATTGTTCCGATGGGGAAACATTTTTTGTTGTTGTTTTCGATGGTTCGAATAATGCTAACTTGTTTCTATTGAGAGGTTTCCGCCTCATCGATTCCATTTGGGTATACCGTTAATCGATTAATTCGCCTAATCTGATTCCCTTTGTTGAGAAAAATCGCGGAACGTCTTCAGCACGAGACTCGTGACTCACAGTGGAATCTCCGGCACGAACGAGCTTAAGTTGCAATTTACGTCTGAAGGTATACGTATTATACATAACGAGAAGGTATAATATATACCAGACAGTACATATCGCATGTATCCGCGGTCTTCTTCGGTAAAGAGTATACCTATAATCGAAGTAAGCAGTCGCATTGTGCAGCAGTGCAATGCGGCAATGGCATGAGAAAAATGTGTCAAGCGAATACTGGAATAATTGGACTCGCACGATATCGCTCCCTGTTCTTCGCCTGTTTACCCAAATACGTATATTTGCACACATACACACAAGAATAATCCAAATTGGTCAAGAGTCCAACGCGGTTGACAGCTCAACTTGATTTATGGAATTTTTTTTTCCACACGGCTACCCGAAGTTCGCGAAATAACGGCATTACGCAACTCTTTTCGTTGCGCCTTTTCAGCCTCTTGTCTGAATAAGTGTCGCATCTAAGATATATGTGGGATTTTTCGAAAGTCACTGAGACGGAGATTGAAGATCGTCAGTGATCGGTGCCAGTCATCACACAACTTCTTAATACAAGCTCCAAATACGGAACGAAAACGTTGGACAACAGACTGGACATCGACCATGTGTGGTCATAAACTAAAAAATTCGACTTCTTTTTACAACCCTACCCAAGGGATGAACATCCCTTCCTAAAATTTATCTGCCAATCAAAGAAATCATCCGATTACTCCACTTTATCAGTCCGACTGATCCTTACCTTCGGTACAAGCTCTCACATCCTCCAATTTTACGAAATTTTCGGAATTCTTGCCTCTCCCAATTTGCAAAATACAGTACACAACAAGTTTTCAAACCGACAACAACAACTGACTGGACACTCAGTCCTGAACATCAATTAAAAAATTTAGAAATAATTCGTCATTCCAACTGAAACAAAGAATTCGACAATTTCAAGAACATTGAATAACCATAAGCTTAGAATTCTGTGAACCTAAATTTCAATTCCAACAATAATTTGTTTAACAAAGATACCCTCAGCACATCTAAAGTTTAGTGTGGGGCAGAACATCCGAAGGCTAATGATCTCGAGTGTTGAGACGCTTCCTGCATGAGTTTAAATAGGTAATTCTTATCGGCCATTGGTCAGCTGGTAGATAAGTACGCGGGAAACGAGCTGGCGACGTCACTCGTCAATTACACTTTATCGTCGTACGCACTACGTGGGTATCGAGGTGTGCATGTACGCGGTAAGAGATCTTCTCTCTCTTGGAATACAAAAAAAAAAGTTTCATCCTCCGCAAGCGGTACTTTCAAAGGCTTCAACCACGCCGCCTAAAGGCATCTTACGTTCTTGGCTCACGTTGAACTCTATGTACGCGAGTTGACATCCTTCCATAGTTTGTCGTTCAATCGACGAAAAAAGCGCGTCGAGCGGCGGTAAAAAGCGTTCAAAAACTTTTGGAGGAAGATCATACTGGAAACTAGGCCAAAATCAACGGCTCGGGATGATCGCAGGCCGTCCTCGACGCTTTAACCGTTACGCGATCTTGTTCTGCTTTCATTTATTTTCACCTGATATAGTATCGGTATTTGCGACAGAAATAAAAATAAAAATTCTACTGCTTAGTTATTCCAAGGTTTTTCCTCATGCGAAATTCGTCTTTGCGTGATGTGAGGACTTGCGTAATTGACGCGAATAGAGTCGCCTAAAAGAACGACTCAGCGAACGTGTATCTTTCCAACAGTCCATCCACTTCTATCCGGTCTGATGCCGACCGGATCCGCTGTGATTGAGTAATCGCGATTTCTACTCCATTTTCCGGTCTTCCGTCATCGATTTTGCTGCAAATTTCAACGGCCTGAACATTGCTGCTCTAATCTCTGGCCTTTAGGGTTCGTCGACCGATCTCTGGCCGACAATAAACCGACCATGGAAGTCATAGAAAGTGTTAGCTGGTCTCGTGTCTCGTGGATTATGGACTAATGGTAAGCTCGAGGGTCCTGACTCGCGGTTGGCCAGGATTTACGCGTTTAGCTTATGCCATAAAGCACCAGTTCCAGGGCCATGCCTCATAGTCCGGGCAGTCAGCCCACGCAGGAAGCGTCGTGGGTCACAGTGTCGCGATTGAATGAAGGAGAATGAAAATTCAACACTTCATGAGTCACGCATTTTGTGTGGCAACGATAATACCGAGGTTTAAATAAAAAGTGTCTTATGTATGTACTTATGGTATAACGACTGCATTGTGTCTCGCCTCGTATATCATATGCACGCCCGTCTCCTTATTCTATGCACTATTCATACATTCACGCTCGTCTATACAGATTTTTCGTGCATGCACCGCATATGGTGACAACAACTGACGAATCCTCAAACGGCTCTTTTCTTTGTGGGATCTGAACCCTTCTGCAACCATGAACTAACCGCGAGAGAAGAAAGAGACGGTCTATTGTCACACAGGAAACAAAATGAATATTGTGATGACTTTTATGATTATAGTGAGTGATGCACTGGATGAGTACAAGATAAAGTCAAAAGTTTGAGTTGATTTTCTGGAACACTGTCACAATCTTTGCAAATTCATTCATTCTTGTTGCAAAATGTGTCCCGACACAATTAAATAAATGAATTATTTCTAAAGTTTGTTAATTTTGGAAATTTTCAATAAAATCTGAGAAGGGATCCAATTTTCCCGCCCTTTTCTTATAGTCCTGGAATATACAGTTAATTTGATGTTAAAAGTCTCCTGACGCTAGTGAATAAATAAATTTGTAATGTTTGTTAATTTTGAAAGAAATTTGAAAAATTTTCATTGGGGAGGCTCACTTTGCCCCCAATTTTCCAACTTTACGGTAAACGCTAATGATCAGGCCCATCGGTCAGGTTTTGGTTTTTTGGTAAAAATAAGGGGTTTAAACGATTAAAATCTCAACTCGTAACGTTGTATCTTTAAGAGGCCAACTTTGACCGCCCCTTATACCCTATATCTAAGTATAGAATCGATCTGGTTTAATGATCGTAATTCGTACACTACATGGGCTTCGATCTCTAAAGTGCACGCGAGGCGTTATTGAACAGAACAAATCACGTATCGTGATCTATAAACTGGTAGGTACGAAGCGATAAATAGTCCGGCTGGAGCATGACGAATTGAGTAACTAAAGCGTTATGGCATAATCGTTGTATTAGCAGCTAGGGTCTCTATACTTATAAAAAAAAAAAAAAAGAAGAAACTTAGCGATACCGAAGGAAGTTGTCGTCTTGTTGTGCTTTAGTCCCAACCGGAAGTTACCTTAACGTCTCGGGTTCGGTGCCCGGTCGTTCAGACTTTTAACCGCATACGATCTGTAACATCATTACTGTACAGGGTATGAAGATACCAAGATAACGAAACACTCGACTTTACTGAATTCTCACTATTGTTGCATTGTACTTTTACACCTCACGCTTAAAACTGTGCTTCATTTATACACTACCTTGCGGGCAGTTATATAACGAATTCTGTACGCGCAACTGCACCTAATGCTTTTAATCACTCTTCACTTCGTTAATATACCTAATTAAAACATCATCATTATAAGAAATATATCAAGCTTTCATCATTAAGCAAAGAATCAACGTGAGCTTTTGTCTAAATTAAATTCAATGTCTGAACGATTGAATGAAGGGCAGAAATTTAATGCTTTAAGCTCACGACTATAGAGCTTAATGACGGTTTGGTGTGTGTTTTACGATCCATCTTCTTACTTCCTCGACTCCACATGCATTTCGTAGATTAGCTGCAGTTAATGTGCGGGAATCGTAAAGCGACCAACCGCGCCTGTGAGATCTACAACCGTGAACCGCATGGGCATGCTCGAAGTTAGAAAATACTAATGAAATGAAATGAAATGAAATGAAGCTGCAGATCGTGATCACGGTATATATGTCGGTATGAGATAACGTGACATGGAATACCAGGCACTTATCACCGAGTTAATTACAAGCATTATAGGTGTAATTAACAATTATTGTTGTTATTGTTATTATTATACTTGTGTATTTGATACATTATGTGTACAAAAACCTCGATATAAGATTATCAAACCCAAATGTGTCAGAAAATTTGTAATCCGTAATAATGAGAGAGATACCACGAAGTCGAAATCGTAGAGGAATAAGACATAAAATGATAACGAAAAATAGGTCAATCACTGAGTATTGTAACTTCATGTGATTTATCGGTATTCGTAATTGCTGTAGTTTCCAGGTAAGATTATTATAATCACTGTAGCAATTCTGAACATTGTTTCTTTTCTTTATAATCAATCAGCGATTCTAATGAATCCGATCATCTTTAATTGTGACTTCTAATCCTAATCGACGCCATTTTTGTAACCTTTGTCATCTCAAAATGGCGTCTTTGGTGCGTTCAATTGGTCTAATCAGGGCCATAGAACTCGTAAAGAAGTTCTAGTGCCTTTAAGGAGGTTAGGCGAATCATTCCAACCTTTTGATCAACAACAAAGATGATTCATGAATTGGTTAACAGTTATAGGTTGTGTATAAATTCGCCGCTTCATTGTTCGCTATGATCGGGGTGATTGGACATGAACAGTTACGATTCATACAAGTCGTAACTGTCCACTTTATCCTCCAGTGCATCGTTGTTTCAATTCGGCACGGTTGAGTTCTGAGCGATTCTGTACGAAGTATAAGTTCAACTATTCGACTCCCCGTTTTATCCGTGAGGAATATAACCTAACCTCCTTATCGATGTATATCTATACGGTAACCATATGCCACTCTAGGATATAAAATAACAGTCCGATAAAACGCATCTGGCGTTTATATCAAGCAGTAATATAATACTCGCAATTGCAGGCCTTGATCTATGTTTTGATATCCTGAATCGTGATACCGTTTTCAAGAAAACAGAGGAAAAAAAATTGAAGGAATAAAAAAATTATCTCGAACTGTTAACTCTCTTGTACCGTTTTCTCGTGCCATTTACATGTCACACGATTGTAATACACATTCTATAAACATAATAAACTAAACTTTTTTTTTTACTTTCAATTCTTCTCGCGGCTAATTGTCAGTTATTGTTTTCCTAAATGGTTTACAAGATCGAGATCGCATGATATAAACTGCAAAGATAAGGAAAGCAGTAATTCTTGTTCCGTTGTCTTATATATCCATACGAGAATGGTATCATATATATTGTGTCTTATAAGTGCGGAAAGTTGGCAATACCTGATTAGTACAAAGCTTTAACTTTCGCCTCTGGCTCGTATCACATTCGAACGAATGACGGGAGGCTAGAGTTCCTATCTTCGTGAAAAGCTGCGCGCGCAGGTACCGATGATACCCGAACGGCCAAAGCCGTGCGAGAATCAATCGTTTTGCGCACCAAAGTTGAATTTTCCATTTGGGCATCAATAACAATCCCAATTGAAAATGTTGATGCGGTGAATCATAATGTTATGAACGGAATCATCTCGTCATTGATCGTATGATTTACATATCTTGTGAATTTGAACAAATATGTTAAAAATCGCATAATAATCACATAATAAATATAAACATAGAGTGTAAAAACATTAAATGGGAAGCGATACCACGAACTAGATTTGAGTGTTATTTTGTCACGATAATAGAAATTGAAATGATTTAAATTGAAACAAGATTGAGAGATATTTTTGAAAGATGTAGATCAAACAATGCGGAAACGTAATATCGCTTGCGTAATTATAATTATATCTGTATTAATTAATACTGGGTTGTATACAAAAGAAATTGAACGGCTGTCTATTACGCTTTACGTGTTAGTTTATTATACTTGTTGCTCATAACCATGTATACAAGCTTGTTGTTGCATGATAAATGCGAAATATCTATTAATTATGATTGGTGTATCAAAAGAACGTGTACGACTGTGTGCAGGCACACACATATCAGAGTTACGTACAGTTACTTTTTAACGAGTGTTTCACACCGTGTGTGAATAATATCTGATCATAAAAATACCAGAATCCCGCGAAGACTACCGTATAATGTTTAAAAATTCGTCCAAACTAAACGCAAACGGAATACCTAAACCTGCATTAGTTGAACGTAAATTAAATCCGGTGAGGAGATTATCGGCGCTATACGCCTCCTATTGGCACCCAGTGTTGCGTCAATTAGTCAATTTATGTTACAGCCGCAGGATAATAGTAGCATCTCGAACGTAAAAAATTCAAATTTATCTTCCCGTGGTAACGGCTTCATTAATAATACATGATGATAAGCTGGCTCGTATTCTGCTATTCCTCTTCTAAAAAAAAAAAAAAAAAAAACACCGGTTCCTGAATTCATTTCAACTTTCTTACAGTTCTAACGTCCTGATAAATAATCCGAAAAAATTTGATGATATTTCATTTTGAAACTCATACATACCTAGGAAAGGCGAGTCTCAGATCGGCCCGAAGTTTGTTTAGGAGTTCACTAACGGATGTGAACTGCCTCAGCGTCATCTCGCCACTTCCGGAAGCATATCCGGAACTTGAACTCGTGGTCGATAGTAAAGTACCGTTGTGAGTTTCCTGGGGTGCCGAAGACGCCACCGGACGTCTTCCCCAGCGGCGGAGGGCCGCTGCGTAGTCCTCGGCATTGTAGGTCGGGGGCCTCAGTCGTTCTTGCTGATAAAACGAGATCAAACAAAAAGCAAAAACGGTTGATTAATTGATCATGTATCGATGTTTTTTTTTCTTTTCTTCAACGATGAGACTTCTTCTTGGAGTCTCTACATAGCGCGCTGCCATTTTCTGTGGTTTTTGGCTGGTACAGAAAACAGTTCAATGGACCAATTCTGACGGTTCGACATGCTGCAATCTATCATTGCGTAATTATATATGCGTGGCGTTGTGATTTATGATTCATGACCGGATAAACGTCTGACGTAATTTCATATACTCCTCGGCAATTATTTATATTCCATATTCAACAACCACGTACGCGATTTCGGCTCTGTACCAATCAGAAATGGAATCGGTATTCAGAAAAAACAAAAAACAATCAATGGACTGAAATGGATGGAACAGATTCCTCTGCGATCTTACCAGACGCATTGAAATTCGGTATTTTTTTTTCACACTGTGGTATTCATACTGCGATTCCAATCACGAATACTTTCGGTTTGATGATGGGTATAATCGTTATAGTATCGTTTAAAGTCTGACGATGAGTTATGAGATGAGGTTTTGGGAACCAGTAATTAAAATCGGTATCGACGTGAAAAAAAAAATTAAGAATCTTAATGTCGATCGACTATAGCAGATTCGTGGAACTGATTTTTGATACGATGTTACAGAATCAGGTTTCCATAAGATAGATGGATTATCTCACCGATGAAGATCCTGGATTGTATAACAGGTCGGTTTTTTACTTTTTTTTCACCTCGTGCTTATCGCGATTTACGAATTAGGATGCTCGCAATTAGCATATGATTCTATATTCTACTTGGAGTAAACAATCTCAAGGTTTTTGACCGAGGACTTTGGATGGTCAATGTCCCGATGTAATACCAGAGACCGGGATATTATAGCCAGTAGATATTTGCGAATTGGAAGTACAAATTGAAAAAAAAAAAGTAGCTACCATCTTCGGAGATCCGTCACAATTATTGTCAGCAATCGGTATAATTTATTCATATACTGGTAGTTAATCACTTCCTTCGATCATAAATTCAATAAATTTACATCAGAGTTCGGCGAGCTCTTATAGAATCTACCCACACGATTTTTTTTCGCTCATTATTCATTTTTTTTTTGCATATCGGAGACAATGAACGAAAGAGAATTCTGCTCTGGTCCAAATCGATTTCTTTTATTATTTTTCATTTCGTAACTCAGCTTCGATTTCACGTGTCATTCCTACGTGTAGGTTTCATTATTTATACCGTTGTATCAAAGGCGATCAAGGCTTCTCTCAATGACTTTTAATTACCCCCCTCTCAACAGATACATAGAAGTCATTTCGATTTCCCTTTCTTATTTTTCTCATTTATGAGAACCACGATAAGTTATTCGATCGTTTAGTTCAGATCAATATTAACATCGTATCTCAGGCTTAGAATTTTACATGAAAACTGGTTCCGCACTACGCAGTATAAGTAGGTTCGCGATATCCGTGAACTTGAGTACTCAATATTCCTCCAAGTTCTAGGTTTTCTAAACCACAAACATTTTTAACGATCACCAAGATCACGATCGAATGTCCTTCCGGGTAATGTGTACCCATACGAACCCGGTATAAACATTTTTACCGCCTATCTACGTGATCCTGCGTTGCAATTCTATATGCTCCATCATTATCCTAACCGCAAATTAGAAAATCTGCCACGTTCGATATCGTTTTTTTTTGTGTACCTACAACTATGACTAGAATCATTTAACCCGTTTTATCGCTTCGATAGATTTTACTGTCCAGTACCATATCCATTATCCAAATTTTTGTCCCCAAAATATCACGAACACGAGTGCGCGAATTTTTAACTGATTAGATTTCGGCTACGATCAGTTCAGTACTTTTTTAATTATTTAAATAACAACATTCTGAACTAAATACAACAAAAGTGACGACGTCATGAGAACGGATCAACGGTTTTCAATGAAATTTGGTACCACATGGTTTTTTGGATCGCTGATCACGAATCTGAAGCCAGTTTTGCCAAATTTCAACTCGGCGTATTCGACGTGCTGCAAAAGAATTCAAAAAAATTCCATTTTTAAGAAAATTGGTACTCGAAGGTTTTTCCAGAAAGCATTCAGCCGTCTCGAAGCATACTTCTATAATCTAGATCCAGACACTTACGAAAGAAAAATCAAAATTGAAATGGACGTCAGAATTCTATAAAGATATTCTATAAAGAAAAAGTCTCGGACTTTTTTGTTTTCTAATCGTTAATAACTTGAGCCTCAAGTTCCCAAGCAAAAGAGAAATTTTATAATTTAGTTCGTATAGTTTCTATTAAAAAAAAAATTTAAATCAAGAACGGTTTCGAGATTCCTAGAATTGACTCATCCCCCGAATCATGTGTGAGCAGCGAAAATATTCGTTCACTCTACGTAACTGCAGTCTGACGCAGCCTTGCATCGTCTCGGACTTTAACGACGAAACACGCGCACGAAGTATATAGTAGTTTAATGTGCTTTTTGTTCGCTCGTTAAAAGGCCACTGTCTCGAGGCTGTTGGAACAATACACCCAGACACAGACACGTGCAAAAGTAAACTATAAGTTAGATCAATTTCTGCTCACTTTATCCGTCTGTGGCCCCCATGGTTTAACAGCTAGCAGTTCCTCCTCTGCATTGGGAGCCATTTCCGACTCGCTGTAACAGAAAAAATGAAAAACAATCCGTCAAAAGAAGCTCATAAACAAGAGGATGATCCTATATACAGACAAGTTTTTCGTCACAGACTCATTTCTCGTAACAAGATGACAAAGGAAAGTATTCGAGTTAAGCAATCTAACCGTAAGCCTGGGGATTCTAAGCCAAACAAAAAGCTTCAAGAGCGCCAAAGAAATCGAGGTGATTGTTTGCCAAACGAAAAACTGTTTCGGTTCATTGTTTTTTTTTTGTTTTTTTTTTTTTTTTGTTTGGTTGTTGTTACTCTTCGACTCAGAGTTTCATAGTGAACGAACACGAAGTTCGAGACTCGGGCCTGCAGCGATGAGTCGAGGACGTCCAAGCGCGAGTTTATCAAGGTGTGCGGGCATGTATACCTGCGGGCTGTTACATACGGCCCGAGGACATGGAAGCCGTTGACCCGGGCGGATAGCCGCGTGTACGCAGTCGCACGCAGGTAACACGCAGCCAGGCATCTCGGGCTTCGAGCTAGCCGGCCATTTTTCCACATACTTAAGTTCAGTATCTTTGTAGGCCCTCGTCCCTTCTTCGACTCGATGCCTGCAGCGTACACGTAGGTATATATACGCAACCTCATCGCTTCTGTGCCTGCACGCAGCCAAGGGATACGCCCGTTCGACGCGTATGTGTTCGAACGCGAGCGAACTACTTTGTGCCCGCTCGGCCCGCTCGGCCCGCACCGTGACGGCCAAGGTGCCTGTCCGGAGTCGCTCGAATAGAACTGATCTTATCCGAAGGGGTTTTGGCTCGACTCGTTTCGTCGAGAGGATCCCTGGAATTTTCGGGTTATTCCTCACTTCACGCTTGGGACAAATTATTGCTCGTGAAATGCCAGATTGTTTGACTCAAGCAGTTAGTTATTCACTTGATTCTGGCGGATATTCACTCCCACTTGAACATATATTACCACTGAGACAATATTTACGATATTTACGTGAGGAAGGAAATTTGGTAAGACGTGTGAAAGAGGCTATACTAGGCTACTAAAATTAGCATGTATAGTTCATCATATAATTCAAAATGAGTACAAAAAATCAAATGATGAATCGAATAGGAATTTTAATACAAAACAACTAATCTGAGAATACAAGATTCAGATTCATGGTGTATCTCTCGTGATCCATGCATACTATGCTTTATTATACGTAAGAAGATTTCTTAATTATATGTTACGTCTAGTAAATTGGTCCTTCATGATTGTCTACATGATTTGTTCTATATAGTGATCTACTTTCATTTGATATACTTTGATCTTGTTTCTGTCTTCTGGCCTGGTCTTTTCCTTATTGTCTCTCTACTATGTTATTTTGATTACTACTGTCTATCTATCTATGCCCAGCCTGCTATATCTGCTTATCTTCCTTTTCCTCTGTATTATGGTTATAGTTGACACTTAATGACAAATTTGATTCTGACTCGGCTGATTTTTGGACAAGTCGGTCAATTTGGTATCACGACTCTCACCTCAGATGTTTAGAATCCTCGTGATACCAACATAAAAATTTATTTGACTAAACGAATTGGTTACTTGAATATTATCAAGTGAATATTTGCTACGGTATAAATGATATTGACAATTGTTAATGAAACGATAAAATTATCAGTAATATCGGACCAGTGAGAGAATATTTACTAGGATTGAGTAAATGTTACTTGATCTTGGTTGAATTTGTACTTCGTCAATATTGAAGAATCCATTTTTTTTTTTAACTTTCCGTTTGTGTGTCTTGCCCTCAAATCTAACCATGTCAGAATCATCTTCGCCAAGAATCAGTAGAAAGTTTTGTGTTCCAGATTATCCACCCAAATATTTCTATTGCTCTTCGATTCATCCAACATTTCTCTCATTCGATGCATGACATATAAAATTGTTATTTTGATGTAAAACAAAATTCTGATCAAAAAACTTTGTCACAATATTGACACAAGACTTGAGTGAAACTTTAGTATTTTCTAGAACACCCACTTTTTGCTGTATAGTGGTTTTGGGTGTGTCCAGCGTATCCTTGAATGCTGCTAAATAAGTTATAGCGGAAGATTAACCTATGAGGGAGTTGTGAAAGTTTGGGTATCAGTTTTTGCACAGTTTATTGCAATCAGGTTAACCTCAAAGCAGGTTGTAAAACCATTAAATCAATTAACTGTAAATTTGAACAGTGATATTTTTGTTCCATTTTTCGTTTCCTTACGTTACTCAATCTGTTTTATTCCGTTTCAGTATACCAACTATTCCGCAATTTGTCTTGAAGAGAAGCAGTCTCACGCCATCGCAAACTTTTAAAGGCGTTGAAAAAAGTCTCTCAGTTTAATTAAGACTGTAATGGTTATTTTTCTAAAATCTTACTATTTTACCTACGTGTATAATTAATTGCACAAACTCGTCTCGTGGCAAATTGGACTAATAGCAGCTCGCTTCACGTCAAGAACGTTTAATTGGATCGAGAAAGTGAATATCTTTATACCGCTTGCAATTTGGTTCGTGATCACGAACCCGATGAAATTATACCATTAATTGAATCTAAAGTCTGTAACCAGACTGTCATTAGAAAATAATAATTCTTTCCTCACCCTCAATAACGTTGGATATAATTGAAATAATTATAACATCTGACCGATATTCTTAGCCATTTCTACACCGCATCGCATCGCCTTAGCCTGCTTATCAAGTTTCTATCATGCAAGCTGTGAACTGTTGGGTCTCTTGAATATAATCCAATGTCTATTTATGCGATCGTGACGTGATTAAAAATAATTACACCTACTCATTGTACAAAAGTAAATATTGTTCTATCCAGTTGTGATCCTTTCGACTAGTTACCGTATTGTACTACTTAGAAATATACGAGATTCAAAGATTCGAGAAACGAACGAGGTTGCACGGAATCGGAATGTAGGTAGACTTGCTGCAATTTCGCATGATTTGCGGTGATCCTTCGCTATATTATAATAATATCGGGGAATCTGAAGAAACGGTCAAGATTCGATCACGCCTTGGGATATAGAGATGGAGTTTAGCAATTTATTCAGTATACCCAAGTCCAGCCATGCGTAGCTTTGACATGCCAGTAAAACCTCAGCTCATCGTACTCGATCAGATAGTTGCGAAAATATAACGGAAATACTAACGAGCTGTAACACTGGGGATTTTTACCCTCAATCGCAATATCTGAATAAACGCCGTCCCAGATTCAATTTTCGAACTGTTTCTTTAAAATTCGACGATTTCCAGACACGCGAATCATAAACGTAATGAATATTTTTCGTCAGTTATTTTCCACCGACATGAGTTATAAGATTGTTCATGAAATACTCTGGAGATTAATAGGCCAGCGAGCAGGCTTCATTCCATCACTCATTTTTTCTATCAGAGCTGTTACTAAATCAAGCCTTACAACAGTTAGAGTTTTTTTTAGAAAGGAACTGCTGTAACTTCTACCACATGAATAATGACTCGAAACATATAGACAACAAAAAATCCGGTATTTTTGAGTCCACCACTCCTTAAGTATATGTATGTGTGCTAAAACGGGCGTGTTGCACAGTTTTGTAACGACAAACCTTCAACATCTAGATTTTATAATCCCCGCAGCGTTTACGATCGTGTGAATTTTCTCACATTTGTAAAATTGATACTATAGCTATTCAGATGTGTTATGACACAATGGATTCTCTATCGGTTAAAATATCAGCCACGTAGGGAGGAGGGTCTGGTTGATTGCGAGAGGTAATTGACCGTCGTAGTGTTATAGTTATGTAGTGTACGCAGTTTGCTTCTGAAGTAACGTCGATTATTAGGCTTAAACGTTTACTTTGTCGGAGGTATCAGAGTACAGTAAAACCGTACCTTTACCTATACAATTTCCGGTAAACCTATAGAACAGTGGCGTTGAGCATGACCGCTAACGCGCGCTTTTCAGGATACCGGTATTTAAGAAACCGGAAATTATTACCGATGCACTCGTGCACTGTAATTCTCAGTCTAAACGGTCACGCGTAGAACAACGGTGAACGTGGCACGTTTCACAGTATCGCAGTCTGGATGAGAATTCATGCAACAAATGTTCTAAAATAGCTCCTTCAACTGAGGATGAGTTCAATAACAAACGAAGTAGTACTGTTCTCAGATAGACGACAACAACAACAAAACATTTCCCTTCAGAATAACAATCGTAGCAATAATAATGAAGCTTCTCTCTTCGAAAAACGCTGCAACAAAAAAGTACTTCCCTTGAAGAAACAATGATAACAACAACGTACTTCTCGTGAATGAACGACAGCAACGAATTACTTTCCTCGAAACAATTATAAGAACGAAGTCCTTCTCTTTGAGCAACAAAAACAACTAAGTAATCTGCTTTGAACAAAGACCACAACGAGGTACTGTACATCAAACAAAGATAACAATGAATTAATTTGGTTCAAACAAAGATAACAACGAAGTACTTAGCTTTAAACAGAGATAACAATGAAGTAGTTTGGTCTAAACAAAGATAACATCTAAGTTCTTTGCTTCAAACGAAGATAACAATGAAGTACTTTGGGCTAAAAGAAGAAAACATCGAAGTACTTTGGTTTAAACAAGAATAACACGAAGTACTTTGGTCTAAACAAAGATAACAACAAAGTACTTTGCTTCAAATAAAGATAACAACGAAGTACTTTGGTTTAAACAAAGATAACAATAAAGTACTTTGGTTTAAACAAAGAAAACATCGAAGTACTTTGGTTCAAACAAAGATAACACGAAGTACTTTGATCTAAACAAAGATAACAACCGAAGTACTTTGGTTCAAACAAAGATAACACGAAGTACTTTGGTCTAAACAAAGATAACAACAACGTACTTTGCTTCAAACAAAGACAACACGAAGTACTTTGGTTTCAACAAAGATAACAACGAAGTACCTTGGTCTGAACAAAGATAACGTCGAAGTACTTTGGATTAAACAAAGATAGCGACGCGGTGCTTTGCTTAGAATATCGATAACAATGCAGAACTTTTTGAGGAACAACAATATAACAATGATAACCAGGAAGAAGATTCCTTGGAACAAGAGAAACAACGAAGTACTTTTTTTCAAATATCCATAGCAATGATCAAGTAGTTTCCTTGAAATAACGTTAACAGCAAAATCCTTGGTTTGGAACACTGATAACACACTGAATACCTACTTTGGTTGGAACACTAATAACAACGAAGTCTACTTTCCTTGGAGCAAAGATAACAACGAATTACTCTCCTTGGAATATTTATAACGATGACAGCGAAGTACTTTCCTTTTAACAATGACAACAAAGAATCACTTTCCTTGGGATAAACCGAAATTGAAAATATTCGAGCCACGTATGTGATCGGTTGTGGGTGCAGCTGTAAAATCGGTATGCGATTCAAATTGCAAATGCAGTGCGATGCGACGTGCGCCAAGGAAATGCATCAAGTATTCATAAATCATACTATACACACGTTCGTATGCATGTGCACGAAGTTATGTACTTTGAAATCTTATAGAACACGTGTGTTGTATTCGAATGTTGAGAAACATAATTTTCAAGTTTATATATGTATATAATATCGTCTCCGGATATGGTAGCGTAAAAAAAAAAAAAATGATTCCGACAGCCAAAATTTGCATTTATGAGTATAATTATACCCGTGGAATAGATTTATTATAATTTTAATCTGGAATACTGTATGTGCTCTATACGAACCGAATTTTTTGTTCAATCTACCCTGCGGCCAAACAAACTATTTAATTGAGCGATTCCAATGAAATTCGAACAACAAAAATGTACGGCAACACAATTTGAATCTTCTACTTCCTCCAGCTTTTCAATGTCTATGATCACAAAGTCTATTTCATTGTTTCGTCTGCATGACGGTCACTGATTTCATGTCCTTTCACACATAGCTTCGAAATTGACAGGTAGCATCGAAAGGACATGCTGTGGCAATAGCCTCGGCTTCAAATCAAGAATGCAAGGGACGTTCAGCGTCGATCAGTTCAATTAGCATACGAAGTGCGTTACATCTGTTTCCACCCACTTTGAATCCCCGCAATCGTGGTGGTCCGTAAATTTATCGACTTGCGATTTTTATTTTCATTTAAGGACTTGTCTCGACGTCGACAAGAATTGCGTGAAAATTGGCTTCTCAATTCTCTGTCGGGCGAAAATCTTCTCTTTCTTTTTTTTAAATTGCAAATACGAGAAATCGTCGAAAAAGTGATAGAGAGCGCTAATAAAAAAATCCTTTCCTTTTTCGTTCCGTTGAACCTCATAAAGACGGACATGACAGTGCATTAATTATGATAATTAAGAGATGAAGAAAAAAAAATTGTTTAATAAACGGTTATACTTTTTACCGGTTTACTTCTGTGCAGATATGCAGAAAATTTCATGTCTGCCCTCGTTACGGATGAATGATTTCTTCATGTGTTGTATAAATGCGCGTGTGTGCGCGTAAATATTCGCGTCTAGGTCGGCGTAGTTAAATTTACGCGAGTCATAATTTACGGGAGAGCAGTCTTTAAGCGTTAACGTACCATCTACTATCATTTAAACGTTTTCTTAGAGCCGTTTTGCCGCAGTCTACACAAACCGTACAAATATACACGTACATAGCTACGGTGAATAGAACCAAAGTCGAAGCGTTTGCACGCGTCTGTTCAGGAACAAATGGGAAAACCGGTCTTCTTCTTGCGCTAATGATAATCCCGACCCTGAATCCCGCAATTTTTTCCCCTTGCCGTCATTAGAAAATTGATTGCGACGATTCTTTCCGCTAATGGGATCGAAATGGGTAGAAAAAGAACGACGTGTTTCCTCTCTTTTTACTTTGGAACGCAATTCTTGGCTGATTCCAAGTTTTCGATAATAAAAGATCAATAAAATTTGCGGTGTTAGTGGTTTTCATTAATTCGATCCAGTCACAGACACGCATTACATAGGCGGTTGAACAGGATCGCGTGAGTTGAAATATTTTTTTTTCTCCTGTCCAACAGCAGAACTGCCATTATGTGCTTCGCGTGCTTCAAGTGACCAAGAGCAATTCAAATTCAACGCACGAAAGAAAAAGAGACGATGGAATTTCATTGTGTGTACACGAGCCTTGGCAGAAAGTGAAATTTCCGAATCCGCAAATTGCGATGAAATTGGCAGGCTTTTAAACCGCGATTAATCAATCGACGCTCCTCGCACGCAATCCTGTTCAACGATCGAGCACGTCTTCGAAAAGCTCTCGAAGAATGAAAACCAGAAGACAAAAGTAAAAAATCGCGAAATTGAAATCGATGTTATTTTATGCGCATAAAATATGTGAAATTGAATAAATTACATCACAAAGTTCCGCGACCCCGTGATTGCATATAAAACGTGAACGTGATGCGATCATTGTGCAGATGTGGCGATGCCGTTATGAATCTCTGGTTATAAAACGGGTCCTTGGAAAACTACCTCAGTTCATCCATACGTAGGTATAAACCTTTCCAGAGCTCAACTCATACTCTCGCATATCTCGACAAACACTACAGGATGTAACTGTAACTTTTGCTCAAAGTACGTACATACTGTACACGATATCACAAGCACTGGGTAAAATTAACCGGCTACGATCCACCACGAAAGGAAAAAACAAAGGAGTTAGGAGACGATCATTATACCCGTTGGAAAATCATTCGTTCTTCACCTGTCGTCTTCGCGTGACGATCATCCACGGACTGTTAACTTCGTGAACTGGATTCCTTTTTTCAGAAAAATTTCACATGTCTCGATTCGAGTTAAAGAGAATTTTATGACACGTAGGAAACGTAGACGAAACAGATGGAGACAAAAAGAAAAATCATAGGAAACGGGAATCTAGAGAGAAGCATGAGCGTCACGCACGACGTATCTGTAACGACTGTGATTCTAAACTATGATCTAAAGGTGGTCCCGATGTACAAAAAATATTCTGTAGTATATACTACAGAATATTTCACGGTACAGAAACTAGATGATAGTTTCTCTCTTATCGCAATGAAAGACGGAGACTTGGTAGATCATCATGCGCATCTGGTATGCAGCAGGGTATAAGATACGCTTGTGGCGTAACTAAACTGCTGCAGCATCTTAACGAGTATCTTCTTGAACCTGGATCGTCGTTAGTCTACAAGATATTCATCGATCGATACCGCAAAGCAGAAAATGGACCAATAATCGTTAAACGATACTAAAAAAGCCTTCATTATATACTGAAACGACATTTTCAACACCGAGAACGATCCATCTTGTCAGTCTCTCTGCTGTCCGCACCCTCACCAGCTAGTGTTGATTGTTTAATCAGGCGAGACAACAAAAGTAAAGATCGATACATGCTGTCTATAATTCAGCGTCCCAGAAGTAGCAGGAGCTTAATTGGCGTAATTTACGACTTCGCAGTCGACTGGATTATAATGTTTAATCAAATGAATGGGACGAAAAAAAAGGCACGAAATTACAGATCGGAAAGCGTGTCTGTGTGCACGTATCCCGCACCCACCTACTATTGATGGACAGATTAGAATCGGTTAATCACTACTCAAAGTATAACTGCATCACTGACACAGTGCAACGTCTGAACGTGATAATTAGTGAAGAAAGTATCCAGCTACCTTGTCATTCAGGTAAACATCGCGTTTATTCAAAAGGATTCAGATCCTGGTGCAGTGGAACGTAGTATGCAACGTGCGTGCTATGCGCCTCGTATGGTACCACATTGCAATTGTATTTGTTGCTGCACCGCAAGTGACTGTGGAATATTTGTAAAATTTTTATCGCAGCTATCGCGGTGTCATTGATCATGTAGAATATCGCGAATGATTATAAATTGAAAAACTCAACCTATTCCGAGAACAGACACCCACACAACTACGTGGGAATTTTGGATCTGATATTCGAGCCACGTAGCCCTGAGCAGCTGCAGGACCGCGCATTGTTTTGTCCATTGTTTTATGTTATATCGTACCCCTATACCAGTTGCGTAATAATTAAACGTCTTTTCCTATCCATTGTTGAATATTCAGACAGGATTCCGAGGGACGTGTCTTTCCAAATATTCAGCCCACGGAATACATTAAATTCACGGACCTTTTGATCAGCTGGAATTCGTTATTTTTCATGCTTTTATCACGCTATCATATTGTTACAGCTAGACAAAAGACTCAAAAGAATCAAGAAACGGAAGAAAAAAAATAATACAGTGACGAAGCTTTTTATGATCGTCTAATAACAGTTTTTGTCGCTTTTTTTCTGTTATCTTCGTCTCCTTGATATTATTCAGCAACATCGAACCAACAATATTAAACGAAGTAACGTCAATCTGTCTGGTATGTACCGTTTTCGACTAACAAAGCGAGGGCTTATCGTGTACTGTTAATCACATTCCGGACAAACTCGTTGATTGTGATTAGAGTTTTTTTGTTTTTTTTCAATTAGACGCAACATCAGCAACGGTTTTTCCTAATGAACAATCTCGTCATCATGTCAAGGGGGTATATACAAAATGTCTATTTTTGGTGAACATGATGGGAAAATTATCATTAAAAACTGTAAAAACTGAATAACTTTGCCAATTTTTGCAATATCGAAAAGTTCTATGTTCATTTGATAGAGGCCTCTTTTATGAACAATTTGAGACCAAAATGACCTCGATTGGTCCAACGGTGCTGCTGATTTCCTACGCGATCGGACTAATTTTGCATTTTTCTATACATGGCGTAACTTCTATTAGCTGAAAGTAATACCTCATGTAAAATATGGATAATGAGTGTTAAACCCTCCTCAAACATCGTGATTTTTTTTGTATTTTTCCAACTCTCCGATTCGAAATAAAAAAAAAATTGATCTGAGCCTGTGTTATCTGAATTAAATTGGCATTTTTATGTATCAAATTGGGTTGAACACCGTGACGTTTGTTACCCACCTTGAGAAATTACGCGCGATGTGTGTGTGACATGAATTAGAAGCATATCGCGTGGGCCTAGACTCGGCACGACTGACAATAATTACATTCATTAATTGTCAGGAAAATTGCTGCATCTCTCTTCGTATGATTTTATGGCAGTGAAATCGTCCGCGGTATAAGGCCACAGGCCGCATAGTGTAGGAAAAGAAAATTAGACTACAAAAAAAAGGGGAAATATGTGGTGCAGTGTGGAAATCCGGGCACCGATCGTCGTGCCGTTATAAACAGTTAATATATCTGAATAATCAGATACCAATATCCGCAGAGACTCGAATTCTGAACGTTCATTTCACTGGGTTGCTTATTACTTTAATGAGAGGATGTGGACGTATATCTGCATCTACAGGATTCAGTTTCAAGAAAATTAATCAAATTTCTCCCCCCCGATCGTCATGCACCGTAATTGGATTAATTTAAGACCGTAAAAAAATGATCCGGGGACGGAATACTTTTTCTAGGCTAATACAATTCTTTTATCATTTCTGCGAATTATCGTAATCATCCAACTGCGTTTTCCTTCATACTTTCTCACAGCGTCTTTCATGAATCCTCGGAACAATCGCACTTTGAAATGTCCGGAATGCATAAGCGCATAAAATCTTCTCACACTCGATCATCGTTCATTCACATGATAAATATGAAATAATTAATTCAATTGTAGACTCATTCGCGAACCTCTTCAATGGATTCAAGCCACTGAAGAGGACGTTTAATTGCTGTCAGATTTCCGGTTTATGTGGTTGGCGTGCCAGATATGAATTAGTGGCGATGAATTAATCGATAGAAATTCGCGAAGTGAGGCGGGACCTAGTTTTTGTTATTTACCTGTGATTTTTGTTGGTCAAGATCCTGCCCGCTTTAAACTGGCCCATCCATGCCACAAATCACACATATAAGAAATATCGAGTTTTGCAAATTCCACTGTGATACGCTTTCTTCAACCTGATTGAAGATAAACTTTTTTCTTCTTTTTCGTACTCAATAAACCGCTGTTACATTTATCAAATCTAATGGACCCGTACCGTTCTCCGGTATAAGAGACACTGACTTCTTGATAGACGCCGTTTTACTGACAACGTGGGCTTCGCCAGGGCTCGGGCATGGCACACTGCACCTGCCCGATGCCTCACCTGGGCCTATCATCATCCTCCCTTTCGAGGGGTGGGGGGATATCTCTTATACATATTTACGAACAGATAATGTTATACGTTCCGCGTATCTGCCTATGTGCCCACGTTTGTTATTCAATATTTTTTATCTACCATTTGCACTCCCACGCGGATTAGGAAATATTTCAAAACTTGTAATCATTTGGACTGAATCTCATTTCGTAATTAGATAATTCGCCAACCAATTATTTACAGATGGTCAGCAAATTCTGTGTCCAGCTAATACGTTCGATGGTATCCCCAGGAAATTTCCAGCTATCAGCCATTACCCAACACCAATGTCAGGTTTTCCTCTAAATAGCACCGGCTCATCGCGTTGTGTACGATAATGCTCACGATTCGTGAGACTTTATGGGAAATTAAGTCAGAAACGGCACTGTACACTAGCAATAGGCCGTTATGCACGCAAGTGCGGCAGATGTGTAGCTGACAGCAGTAGGCTAGCTTCTGCAGTTATAGACGCAAAATGGGAGGCTAGATGATTGCCATTTCTATGGTACAGGAAGCTGGTAACTGGGAATGTATTTTTTTTGTTCTTTATACACTAATTGAGCCACAGAGAACATTTCTTCGTTTTCGTGACTTAATATAAACTGATTAGTACTAGCTTCATATCATACATTACTCTGTATTATTTCTTCACATTTTTTCACAAGCATTTGAAGCTAAATTCTCAGGCTTGCTAATTGTTATTTAACGGAAGTCGTAAAGTATCACTGTAAAAAATGATTTCAACTATACACGAAAGTCTTGGACAAAATTACAAATTTAGTATATAGCAAAGTAAATCGCTATGCATGTTCTTTGAATTTATTAACAAATTTTTAGTATTACCGTACATTCGTTGCAAAAATACAAAATTGGAAGTTCACGTCGAACGTTTTTTACAGTATAGTTGGATTCAGCATTCACGGAAATCATGATTTGCTTTGTGATCTTCAAATTCCAAACGAAATCATGTAGATTGACAAAACATGTCCCTTTTCCAATATCCTGCTGTTTTTGATTCCAAGATACTGCTTCATGCATATCGGTTATCAATTTTGCTGATCAGGATGCAATATGATATGTATGATCTGATTATCGCCGAGTGCTATTGTTGGAATCAATTCTGTTAATATACTTTTTTCTTTGTTCAGTTTTGTTTGTTTCAGTCGCATCAGTTTTGCTTGAGAAATTTGTTTCTGTTCCACCTGAGTGTTTTAGACTCAGTTATAGTCCGTGAGGTTAACGAATATATTGAGTTACATATTGATATTGTGGAGCTTGATGTTTTAAATAATAGATAAAATCCACAATATTAAATACATATGATTAACTCCACCTTTGCAGCTATAACTGTATAATGTGATCTTCAAGACAGATATAATCGTTTGCTCCTTTGTGTACGAGAACTTTATTCTTTATTAATTATACGACATGAAATATGAATGTAACGAAGAAAACGTAATAATTACAGATTTGGAGCACTAATTGCTTTTTAGAAGCCACGTAAGTGCACTCGGTACTTCCTTGATTGTATTTTAATCGTTGATACTACATATTGTATAATACCAAACGGTATAGTAATAATTACCATCGTTCTTATCGAGAGAGTATAAATACCTATACACGAGTTGAAAATCAGTTACAACTAAACAAAAAGAAATCTCATGCCGTTGGCTAGAAGTTAATTACTATATAGGATTACAGCCAAATCTCTAATTTGCCAAGGTGCCATTATGACTTGTCGTAATAATGTAATATATAAGTATCGCTGCACCATATGAGCGCCTATCCATAAGTGATAAGCATAATAATCAAAAAATTGAATTGGGAGAAACTTATAGATCAAATTTATTACATAAACTATTCTCTATAATACAGACAAATTTTTACGTTTTATTTGAAATGATGTCAAAAAAAAAAGGGGTGAATATACTTTTGCACTAAAAATTGATAGATTTCTGCGATCTCAGTGACATAAAAAATAGTTAAACGCATCTAAGATTGAGATTCTTGAAAATATGTACGATTCCTTTTTTACCGACTGACGATAATACAGCATTTTTTTCCTACCGACCGCTATTGAGAAACTTGTACTATACTAAGTGATGGTTAGGAGTTATTTTACCAACGAGGGATCAAGATTTTCTAGATCGGTAATTCCATTCTTACCGACCGATAACGATAAACTACTTTATCAACATATGATAACATCTCCTTCTTACCACTTGATGGTAAGAAACTGTTTTAACGACGAAAAATCGTTATTGAGTAAGAAACTACGTTACCTGTCGAAGCACAAGCTCTCCTGATGGTAACCACATCCCGCGCAGCCACTGCATCTCGACGTGAGATCGGTTTCTCGGTCGGTATCTTCGTAATGTTCTTCTTTCCTGGTACTACGGTGTTCCACAACGACGTTCCAGGTCCGATGAATCAGGTAGAACAGGTACAACGGCCTCCGAGACCGGCATGGTTGAGATTTAGCATTTCCCATGACAACAGGTATCGAGTAAAGTTTGTAGAATATGATTTATCGCTTTTATGTATGTAAAGGGTCAGAAATTCACAGAGAACCGAATTCACATCGTACGGACACGCACGCGACGTGAAAAGGTAGAAACTATTCTCTCGTGTACCCGATTCCCTCGATACAGGTAAGAAAGGCTCTTACAATTTGTTACGTCTCATCGCATGACCGACAGGTCATCCACGACCCACGGGATTCTGGACCACAATTTCCGCATACTGCAGGTAACGCAACGGGTAATTATTGTATACGGGTCGAAGAAATTTTTATAAAGTACTACATTATTTTTCACTGTAGGAATATCGCACTGCACTGCTCCGACTAGAATTATAACTGTGTATCGTTCGAAATCGCTAAACGATTTATAACTATCTGTCGTAATTGTAATTACACTGTTATTCATTTATCACGGTATTGAGACCGAGTGAAAATTAGTCTCGACACAGTCCAAGGCACTTCGCTATTACAACCTTCGAAAAATATTTCACTGCGATATTAAAGTCTCTACTTCACGTAATCTTCTGTGATAAAAATAGAGTAGAAACCACATGTTCATCATATTGTAAATTGTTGGGTCACAAATTTTTTATGTTTCATATACGTAACAGAAAGTTTGGAACGATGACACTGGATCGAATGGTCAACGACGAATCGGTTTCACTATTATTATCGATGATTATTCAATGAGAGTTATACTTTTGTCGGAATAAACATGTTCGTTTGAGTGTCTCTATCAACGTTCACTGGTCGACTAATTTTACTGTTAGTTTATTCGAATCAACCTTTTAGCCCCGGTTCCCCAAAGATCAGGTTTTTCTCCGGTCAATTTGTTTAATTTTTCGGTTGGATGACCACCGCGCCAGCTATTGGCTACATGATATTTAAGTCGAAATACACGTTGCAGCGGAGTCGAGCATTCGACACGAACTGCTAGTGAATGCTCCCGCGGACTTGAAGAGGTATTGGTTTACCTTTTCAAGTACGCGTGTCTTGCCCAGTTCCGCTGCACCGTCTAGGTTCTCCAGCGTCCAGAGACTCTAGGTCAAATCGCGACCTACGCCAACCTGGTGCACCTAAGGTCACAAGGATACGCGCTCAATGTGTCAGACGATGTTTCCCGCAGTTTGACCCAATCTGGAGCAGGATTGTCCGAATCCTACGATTTTTTTCCTCCAGGAAAATCGTAACAGGATTCATTTGATAAACTGCATCGGGATGTTTACATCCTAACGCACTGCGAGAGGTTTTACTTTTCTCTCGTAACACCTATGACAAAGAAAGCGTAACACCTTTTATGCGTTTTCCGTCTTCTTTAAGGGGACCTGCAGTACCGCGTGATTCAACAAATTCTCTCTTTTATATCATATTCAACACTCATTACACATCGAAAAATTGACTTGTCGTAAGGTTTAAGGCACACGGTTGATCCGATGAATGCGGGAAATTGAAGAACACATTTTTTGGACCAAGTTATCAGCAAAAGAGTGACTAGATTGTTGCTAAATTTCGATAACTGACCATATCTTATCACAGGATTTTTTTTTCTCAGTTTCCTTCATTCACGTGATAAAGAATTGCTCTCTAAAGAAAATGAGACATAATCGGATCAACCGTGTGTCTGAAACTATCCGGAATTTGTTGAACCTCTTGCATGGACGAAGTCCTGCCTGTGTCACGTAAACGGTCAAAAATTCCCAGTTTTGTTGTGACATAACTCGTTTCGTCTCGCTTTTTGACCTTTGAGGCATATGCATATCTTATCCGTATTCAGAGACGAAAAAGGTCGAACAAGTATAACACGTATCTGCAGATCAGTGTATAAATAACGTAACGGTAAAGCTTGTGTAAGAAGGGCGTATTCGCGGATTGCGTTTCAGCTAGATCTGCGAATGTGTTGCGGTTTAGTTCGAGTTGCCTCTTGTTCCAATGTGTTGGAGACATTTCTACACTCATTGCATCCGTGTCTCGTTCGTAGACCTGTAGAGCACGCACACTGGGCTAGTCTTGAGAGACGGGGGCTCGCAGTTCGTCCGTCTGACCGCGGTCGTGTTACAACGCGATCCGGTCGACCACAGCCTAGTTCTAGTATCTTGTGAACGGTACGTGGAAAATTGGTGCAGAATTTTCTTCAGAATTCAATTATCACAATGGGGTCTTCTTCTTCGTGGCAGAGCGTGCTACTGCAGTTCTGGCGGTGTAACTTCTATGCGTATTTAGCCACCACCGACCATGACCGTTGAAATATGAGTTTATCGCCCTCAGGACGTCTCCGGACTCTATTCTCGTTACCTTATCGTCGAGTTTACATCCTAAAATATTCGATCCTCGCTGATGCGATGGAAGCTAGTTTTAGTTGATTCGTAAAGCTGCTATATTACTCAATATCACTGATATGCAAATTTTCGTTAATAAATTCCATTAACTCTACCGTTTAGCATTCTGAATATATTATAGCTTCACAAGTCGATTATATACTTATTGAACCTCATTAAATTCGCGATTTTTATCACCTATAACGAGACATTATACGGTAGTTATATTATACCGCTTGATTGTTTGAGGGGGGAGTAATTATCACGCCTCATTACACTATAATTTTATAGATAGTGAAAATTGGGGTCCACGGTCTCAGCAGACAGTTATGTTTTATTGTTATGCAGTATAAAACGCGAAATCGATTTAAATTATCGCCGATACTAAGATCAATAGAAAAACACATGGTACGAAAAGTACTGGAACTCCAGTTTTTGTTTCGAAAAACGATTTTTATATCAATTTTTCATTTTTTCAATTTACCCCTTATTTTCAATATTTAGACCCTAGTTTTTTTTCCTCCAATTTCTAGTCAACAATGTGATCAAAGTTCTTCAGCCATTTTTTTAGAAAAAAAGCGACTGGAACTAACGTCCCTATTCTACAAAAATTGAGCAAAAAAGTTTGGTCTAAATATTAGAAGGGG
>JAFFZH010016218.1:66332-99820 GCA_018420115.1 Euura saliciscinereae | reverse complement strand
AATTATATGGATCTTTTCATATCAATAATTTAACGGGAAAACTGTACAGGTTGTCTTTTTTTTTCCAAAAACAGCCGATTTTTGATCTGGTGAAGATGATTTCTACGATTTTATCAAATTTCCTATGATTTTTTTTTTCGGTAAATCGGAACACTGAAGTTTTTTTTCCAAAATTTTCAACGTATTCGTACTTAGTTTATTGTGAAAAATTGTACATTTTTACATTGTACAAATAGTACATTTTTGCTGAAAAAAATTCGTTATTTCTGATAAACAAAAAAATTGCAGTGTACCACAATTTTCTCTAATCTACCAAATCCCGTAAAAAAAAACAAAAAAAAACTGAAAACAAAATTTTATGAGAAATGGATTCGTGCTAATGGAATACAATTTTTAAAATCCATTACATAATTGATAAAAACAACTTTTTGCGATCGTTGATGGGTATAAAAATTCTTTAATTCAAACTGCCAAGTGACGTCACGCAGCACCTTGGTCGCCATGTTTTTCTGTTGAACATTGTTGTCCGTAGCGCCATCAGTCGGTCAATCTGTGAGTAGAAGGTACTGTATGACGTCACGTCCGACCGCGGAATTCAAACGGTTTTTTCGGAAAAATTGGGTTTACGTGGGAACCAACTACAAACAATTAGGAGCAAGAAGTTTTTCGTAAGTCCTGATGACGAGGAAGTAAAAAAAAATTTATGAAACTTGCCTGTTATCTGAAATTCTGTATACTTTTATTGCGGAGTATTGGCATTTTATTCAAGGCACGTTGCAAAAAATAGCCAAATTATTTAAATGAAATTTAGATTCGTTTGATTTTTTTTCAGTCATAATCGAGAATGAAAATCGTGTTCTTCGATGCGAACAAAGAAGAATAAAAAACCTGTGAAGTTCCTCTTAGTTGGCGAATGTAAATGATGCCGTTCTTATACAGGAGTCCATGTCGTGTACTGGGTAGCGTCTAAGTATACAGATTAAGTTTGACGCCGCCAATTTGAATATCGAATATCATCTTTTTCTGTCTAGCTGCTTCGATATCCTGCAAATCCGCGTGTAAACGCGTAATTGCAGAATGCATTAATGCATATTTAATGTCACTCCACGTTCCATGCAGTGATCTGAAATTCTGTGAAATTCACCGCGAAGCTCCGCAACCCGTATTATCGTCATCCCTGTACCGTTAAGTCCATCCCGATCGTCCCAGCCATTAAAGGCTTACGGTGCAGCATACAGTGATCTGAATTTTCGTCAACTTCTTCATCACATGTTATTACCTTTTTCCTCGTTGAAACTTTCTTCGTTCGACGATTTTTGCAATTCAATCATCCTCTCGCTGACTTCCTGGATAATTTCGTCAGACTCTGCAATTTTTTGTATTCATGCAAACAACCAATAGTCGTCACCTTGGTATTCATTTGCCCTACAGACCATTTTGTAACGAACTGGAGTTTCATGAAATAAGTTGAAAATAAAAATTCACATTGAGTAAATAGAACTAAAAAACTGTCATAGGAATACTTTCAAAATTTTTTAATTCAACTTTTGAGTCGATGATCCGTAGGGCAAATGAATACAGAGGCGACGAAGTCTGAAAAAGAATAATAACAAATCTCACTCTTCAAGTATCTGCAATTACATGGTCCTGACCTTCAGGGCCGTATATCCTTCGAACGGTGGATCTTTCGAGAAATACTTTAACCACATTATTTATAGAGAAATTCAAGAGCTTCAAAGTTAGTTCTGGTCGATTTTGACCTGAGAGCAACCGGATGTGAGATATCGGCAAAAATGTGGTTCTCCATCTGGGAAGTCGTTTTTGTCTTTGTCTTTATAGCTTGAAATTTTTCTCAAGACACAAGCTACTAGCTGGAAAAAACTTTCAGTGGGACCTTTTCTGAGTCCTTTGAGGAACAAAAAGCGTCCTAACACAACAAAACCTCTGCAAAAAAAATTGTGTTAACATGATGAAATATAAGGGAGAAAATGGATAGACACTCCCATAATTAGTCAAATTATGTGTAACAATTTTTGATTTTGTTATTCGTCTCGATCGCTGTTGGGTACGTAACAATTTTGTGCAAAAACCGTACCGGATCTTGAAGATAACATTAATGTTTTGCAGAATTTCTTGCGAAGCGTGTAACCAGCCGCGATCCATAAAGTATGAATATTTTTAACGACCTTCTCGGCAATAATTTCTTCGTATTCTACCCGTAATATCGGTAATCGATACGTCAGTTGTAACAAGCCCTCGGTGAAACATCAAACATAATAGTAAACTCGGTGCAAATTGAAAAACAAGTGAAACACGATATTTTTTAGTGAAATAATTCAAATTACCTCATTTATTTCTAATCAATTTTTTTTCTCATTATTTCCTATTATTTCAATTATTTCAATTCATTATTTCAGTTATTTCCTCGGTTATTTCCTCCCCGTCTCTGACCTCATCAATTTTTCGAAAAAAAACCTCCAATAGATAGCGAAAACGAGGAGATATACGATGTGTAAAGTGAAGATTGGGTTCCCACAGACGACGCTAGATGGCGGGTTTGTTATACTTAATAGTGACGTCACAGTATGGCGCGAAAGAGAGGCGGATTCAAACTTCGAATGTATAATATATCATATTTAAGTGTTAAATCAGTAGTTGCAATGATGAAAAAAAGTGTTTGGAATGGAAGAAGCTAGGTTGTGGAGTATTTGTTGTTATTTAAAATCTTTTACTCCAAGTTTACATACCACAGGACAAAGCTTTAGGTACTGAGATTGCGGTATTATTCTGTTGTATACGAACATTATAGATCGTTCTGGGAAGATTGTATGGTTAGCTCAATTAAAATGAGAAAATATTAGTCCAAGAGAGATATGAGGTGTAACGAACGGTTAATGTACGGCAATTTAATTAACGTTCGTGCTCGTTGTGTTAAATTAATTAGATCACCGTACGCGGTCTCGGTTCTGAACGCATCCTTGAGCACCTGTGGGATTGCCACGGTTTTATATACCCAATCTAAATCTGAGTAATTCTGCAGTTTTCCCAGCTGGCCCTGCGATCTTGTATCTGAGTTTTATCGCCACGGTCAAGAGGAACTCATATTCACACGTATCTCGATACCGTCTGTTAATTGAATTGAAGAGGATAATATGGTATATGAAAAAAAGGCGTTTTCGTTTTATGGTTCGGAATATCAGATATCGTAAGTATCCAACGACGGTATAAGATTTAATAACAGTGATACGTATTGAATTAGCATGTAAAAAATTCCATTTTTAATTACTATTTTGCCGTTCGATTAATTGCTTATTGCCCGGCTATATATATAAATAAAACGAGCCTCGGGGAATACGCGCGTAACTGTACAACAACGTAGCGAACTGAAAAAAGATTAAAAATATCTGTTACATCAGATTAAAAATCATCCACGTCCGGTTTATGTCCGAGAGTCAAGTTGTCAGACTACTTTTACGTTGTTACGCGTCATACCCATGACGCTCCATCATGGGGTACATACGTATACATACCTGTAACAAGAACAAAAAAATAAATAATTGCTACCATTCAACAGAGGCGTGGAAGGTATGAGACTCCGCAACTACCACGTGTCAAAATTCATTCATGTCGGTGTAGATCGCGAGTCCGAGACGATTGGTTTCTCCATTTTCACACAAAAACTTGTCTGCGAACGCGCTATATTGTTGCCAATATATACGATGATAGAGTCTGAAGTTGGCTAGAATCGAGAAATAAGCATCCAGACGGTTTGATTTGGTGCATTCTCTTTATCATCGAAGATATCTCAGAAGTGTGTGGTTGGAAAAAATTGGGCAATTTTTTTTCATAAGGTTCGGATTCTTTGGCACATTTTATGTTTGAATAATTTTTTGAAAAAATTCAAAGCTCTTGAAGTTAGAGCCAGTTGAATAAAGACTGTTTGAGAAAAAGTTGAAAAATTAAAATTGAATCACAATCAAAATGGGAGTCGAGGTGTTCAAATCCCGAACTGGCGCCTCTTAAAAAAAAATTCCGAATTCAAAAAATTCAACCATAAAAAATTAAAGAACAGGTCCGACAAGGAGTGGAAAAAAGGATATGATGATTGTGTACATTCGTGTATTTGAGATTAGAGAAAAGAAGAGACAATAGATCGTTGAATTCTTGGTGAAATTTGATTTTTGTTATTTATTCGATTCATCCTAGTCCCGAGTGCAACGACTTTGTGATTATCTTCGTCATCGACTTCCGTTTCCCAATTAAGAGAGTCTTCGTCCTCGTCATCCTCTGAGGTTTCCGTCTCGCATGAATTCTGCGATGACCAGCTACACCGTTTCTCCACTTTTTTACCATCTTCCGCTACTGCAGAAGACGCGATTGATTTCGAACCACAGTCTCTGCCGGATCCATCTTCTTCTTCCTCTTCTTTCTCACCTTCATCAGTTTCCGTTTCTATTTCAATATTCACTTCCGACTCCGAGGAATCACTGCAGCCAATCGATTCTTCAACTTTTCTCATTTCTTCGCCAAATTTCTTCGCCATTCCAACTTTCAACTCTCGAAAATGCTCACGAGATATTCGCCTAGAAAATATTAAACAATCATCATTTTGTTCTCCAAGTTCACGCAGGTTTCAGATTCAGTAGTTTTTCGATTAAATCGATCACTGAATTTTTTCTTATTGGTAAAATGATTGTTCGTATTTCTTATTTCTATTATCTTTCACTCAGTCAATCAAAACCCACGGCATTTTATTCGGATCCTTGTACCAGAGGGGGTAGTAATCTTCGGATTTTTTACGCGGCGAGCAATTGTCGATGGGTGGGAGTTTTAAATTGAATCCTGGAGATTCAACCGTTTCATCCAAAAGCGCAGAAACATCTCTACCGTAATTCTGAGTCCCTGCTGAATTTTCAAGCCTTAAAGAAGAAGAAAAATAGTTCACATCACCGAGATCATTAGGTCTATTAATCAGGTGATTAAGAGATTATTAAGTCCACTGCGGTATTTCAGTGTCACTCATCACCGGTCTATAGTACCGGGTTAAGTACGACGTCGATTTAATACTTTTTTCTTACAACCGTAACGGCTTAATTAGCCCCGCACTAATTACCCGCTGAGTATACTGGTACTTATCTCGTGTCCGCTATTCGCTATGAAAGAAAAATGAGCAACATGTATGAGAGAGACGAAGAAAGGAGGGAAAAGAAAAAAAAAATGCGGAGATGCGGCGATTTGTTACCGCAGTGCGGGGTAACTGGGATGAAGAAAAAAAACCGTATGTATGCTTCCTACGATTGGAACGTCGATTCCTGACGATGAGTGGAAATGATGGGCTGGAGTGCAACGAGCTCACTTGTAAACCATCTGTCTGGTGAATTCCATTTTCGGAGAGTTACCGATCGACGTATTTCTCCCAACAAATCGTTTTTCCCCCGAGGTGAAGGAGCTATGCGGTAGTGACGGATTCTCGTTTTGATAAAAACTCGCAAAATGCACGGCAACGTTCTTCGGTACTTCGGACGGCCGTGCCTGAGATAATCGCACGAGCGGCTCGTCGTCCAACAATCTTCGACCCGCCACGCGCCCGACTGACTTTGCTGTCGAAGGCCTGATACCGGGGATCAAAAAACAGAATAAATATTCAAAAAACCTGTCGGTCTAGCGAAGAATAAAAAATACTGAAAGCTCGCGGAAACCTCGAAGCGGAGGATATAACGTTTCCAAAAGTCGACTGTGTAACAGAACCGTGCAGATATTGACTCGACTTGATCGACTTCCTGCTACACTTCTGATCAAGATCTCGTGCTTTTTTCGACCTGCTTCTCTTCGCTTCCTGCATTTTTATTCCAGTTACCGAATTTTTTTTTCTTCTTGTAATCGGACGATTGAAACAAATAATTTCACTCTAGATTCTCGAGATTATTTTTAGTGAGGTTACTTCATTATTTTTCGACAATTGTTTTAAATCTCGTTTCTTCGCTTTTTTTTCTCCCTCTCTGTTTCTCAATTTTGTTCTCTTCTTCGATATCGAAAAGGCAAGAGCGGAGCGTGTCGATATGATATAATATGGTGGAAGTAAGTGAGATCCATTCATCATCGTGTCGCTTGGTAAATTCGATTTGTAGAACCCGCTTCCGGCGGACAGCTCTACCGTGTATAAAGTATGGACTGACTCCTTGCATTCACTTTTCGATACGGTTGTCCATAAAATCATTACTCCGTCTGCGGGATCGATCCGATCGGAATTTTTTACAGGAATTTTTTTACGATCATTCTCCTTCATTAACCGCAGATCATATCCATTATCTGAGCGTCTCGCACCCGTTCAACCGATTATACATCAAATATCGGTTTTATCGATTCACAATCATCACGGAATTTTTTTTATCGTCATTAATTTCAATAGACTTATTCATGAAGCTGTTTTATGCTACGTCAAAACGAAACAGCGACGGGGAATTCGATTAACTGTTGAACATTTATGTTGTTAATTAATTCCTGAGATGTAATATTGTAATTGAAAAAATGATTTTTTTTTTTTTGTAGGATCACCTGAGTTCGCATGGAAAATTGGAAAATACCTGGAAGTGTTAGAAACTTTTGATTACATATATGGCCATGGAAGAAGAATGAATATCGTTTTTTTCAATCGAAAAAAAAGTACCTAATTATTATTATATATAATAATTATATAATTATTCATTATTATGAGGTAAAAAAACTAAAAAATGTTATCACTCTTATAGCCTGTGATTTTACTCTGTAAAATTATTTGATTATTCAATGAAATTTTTCTTTTCTTTTGCATTGACTAATTAAAACATTAAAATTCGCTACATAAAATTTTTATTACTGTATATTTCATTTTTACAGTTGATTGATATTAATATTACAATTTTCATATATATGTAGAAAATATATTTTTCGTTTTATGACAACCGCATTAGGAATAAAAATACTGATAATAACTGATAATGAACGAATTTTGATAAAATGGTGAGTTTCTCACTAATTCCTTAATTGGAAATTCAGTAATATTAGTAATTTATTTATCAATACAGAGGAAATATTTTTAATAATTTTCAACAATTTTGTGCTTTTTACAAAATAATTTTAAACAGTGTGTGTATCATAGCTAACAATGAGGTCATGAATCGTAATAATTCGATGCTTCTGTAATACGATTTCGATTGATTCCAGTAAAAAGTGTTTCATTAATTACGTGAGGGTCCCGAGGGGGAGGGGAGGGGGGTTAAAAAAACTCTTCATGCCCTTATCTTGGGGGGGAGGGGGGTAAAACCCATTTTTACGGAATATTTTGTAAGTCGAAAATTAATATTAGAAATTGACTATAACTGATCCTTTTCTAACAACATTTTATTATTCTAAAAAAAAAGAGATAGAATCTTACGTAAGAAGACGGAGGGGGGGGTTCGAGAAATCTTATGTACCCTTACATGGGGGCAGGGGGGGGGGTCAAAAATCACCAAAATCATCCTTACGTAATGAATGAATGGCCCCTAAGCTATTACTAGTTTCTATCGAAAGTTCTATTCACATACAATATGGCGAGTAAATAAATAACCGGTCAATTTAATAAATTTGGAAAAACAAATTCCGAATTTCAGTATAAAATTAATAATTTGAATTTGAACCAATCTTTCTTAAAGAATATTGTGAACGTTCAATAATTATGAATGCATGTCTCATCCAGGTCAAGTCTTCAATCAACGTATCCTCAATTCAGTTCAATCTAAATCATCGAATTGATTTATACGTTTCGGCGTTGAATCAAGTTGAGCTAGTTTTTACCACGAAATACTTTAATTCTGTATCTTATTCCTGTTTTTTGATCAATTTCTTGTTTTTCTTTACTATTTTCAATCCTACTTGTGATTCTACTTCAAGGGGACCAGTACAACATGATTCAACAAATTCTACATGCTCGAAAAATCATTAATACCATGACTTCCTTAAAAATCACGTGTCGTAAGGTTTCAGAGCCACGGTTCATTCTGTCATTCAATTATGTCTTTTGACGTCTCATTTTTTCAGAGAGCAATTATTCATCATGTGAATGGATTTCAATCTCATGGCAAATAAACAGAACATAAATCGACTTTCGAATCGGGAAAACTATCTAGGGCACTTCTAGGACCCTCGTAATGTTTCTGGAAGGGCCCCGCAAGTAGTTTTCCCCGATCAAAAGTACATTCTATTTCTACATGTGATGATCAATCTTGTCCTAATTATTCGCGAACTGCAATTGAGCAAAAAACAACGTATCTTTGCATGAAAATCAGTTATTTATCTGAAATTGGCATATATAATACCGATGATGCAGCCACGCATCGTGGAATTCTCGTTACGAATCCAGTCACGCGATCCCTACTGTGCGGCGTGCATTCACGCGTGAGCATTTCATCTTTTACCTACCGTACGTATATGCATACGGAGAAATTAGCTTGATAGACGGCCCTAAGGTACTGAGAGATTCTTCGAGACGCTTCCGTAACCGTCGATCCAACATACCTGCGATCACCTCAGCCACGTGGTTAATATTCAGGCATGTAGAATATGTGTGATGTAACCCGAGTCTCGATAAAAAAAAGAACATTTTCAAAAACTAATTTCGCTGAAGCGACCGCGAAAATAATACAAATAGAAAAACGAAAAAAGATCGATAATAAGATTCCATTACAAGATTTTTTTTTTTAACTCAACCATATCACAGAGACAATTGCGGCATCGATTGGCTGATTTTTTATATATTTAATTACACTTTCGACTTCCAGCCTCAGAAATCATCGACACGATACAGTTAGGCCTGATAATTTGCCCGCGACAATAAAAAATCGACGTAGCTAAGCGAATTATTGATTGCCTTGTGTAATTAGTTTTGCAATATTTGCAGTGATAACGCCTTTTCTCCCTGTGTTTATTGAAGTCTTATTTTTTTATCAATAGCCGGAAGCCAGACGCAGGGATCACACTACCGATTCTATAGCAACCGAGCTAGAATCTTATTTGAACTTACGGACTCGGATAACTTCGGAAATATTCGTATCCTTCCGCCTGCGCTTAACAGGTCCGTGACGCAGGGGGTCAGTCTTTAGCGCGCGTTAGTTCAGATTGGACGCAAGTTCGACGTGCAGGTCTCGAAAAATCTTCACAATCATTTTTTTTTTCTGTTCATAACACGTCAAAGTGACTTTAAGAGCATAGATCGAGATTATCGACGCAAAAGGGAAGAAGGATCGAAGACAGGATGTGCCGGAGCATAAGGTCGGTTTGAACCCCTTTTTTATTTTTATTTTTTTACTTTCTTCGTCATTTTTTAAAATGATAATAATTATCATTGAACTAAAAGACCGCGTGGGTCGTGACACAACTTCGGCTCACGTGGTTTATCGGACTACAATTTTTCCACCCCGGCGAAGAACCGGGTATCGATCCTACGAGGCGGACCAAAATTTTATTGAGCTCATATTATTCTACAAAAATCGTGGTTCTCATTTTTTTTGTACAGTGTATAGTTCTCGAATCTAAAATATTTTCTAGTTTCTCGTTGAAAGAAGGTTTCTGGCTACTTTTGAATTTTTGTCTTCTATTTTTTCAGGGATTTCAATTCTTCAGTCTCAAAATGATCTTGAATTGATATTTTCACATCGATGATTGATAAGCAGTGGCAAAAAGTACGGAAATGTTAATAATAGTAACAGAAGTATCGGAAAATAGTAACGCAAATGATGATATTGATGTTAAAAATGATTGTACACTTTTTTTTGGAAACTCACCACTGGAACACCCTTGATATTCAATTTGATGCCTAGTTATCATGAGTTTCTTTAGATCTCTGTTCAATCTGTTCTATCCAATCATATTTCACTGTTGATCGATCTGCTTGAGCCTAATGACGATGATATATCAAAAGTGAAATAAGATACATATCATATATCAGAAGAGTTTGATCAATATGATCACGAAGTCTCTCATTATGGTAGAATACGGTACCGCTGTGTACATTACGATGCAAAAGTCTCACCGTTGGATGTAATTCAATACTCTCATAATCGTGAGATTTTAGTACCAAATAACGATAATTGAAGACGAAGAGAAAAAAGAAAACTGGTCAATTGGCTATTTGATGTTTGCGAGAATGTTGAAAAAATTATATTCCAGAACCTATCATTATCAGGCAATAAAATTCCCAGACGAAAAAGATGAGCCTCTTAAAAGATCATGAGTTAGGCGGTAATATTTCGATCCAATATCGAGCAACGACCGTTTATTGGGTGAAGTAGAAATGTATAAAAGTAAGCTCAAAACGATCCGTGATCAAATATTTGCAAGGAGACTTTATTAGTAGTCACACAATGCAGTCTGTGTGCATATTCAATACGCAGACTGCATACCCTCCACGTTGTATGGACTCATCGAAGGTCTGAATGCTGTGTAAAAAAAAGATAAAAAATTATGTCCTCACGATAAAACACTACAATGTCTCAAATCCTCAGAACCAAATCAAGTTCCGAGTCACTTGATTTATTAGGGTCGTTCGCATTCTGATACTTTGATCCCTTAAGCACCGGGCCAGATGTGACCCTCGTGTGCATCATGCTTTACACCGAAATCTCTGGAATTCGAGTGTCCGAAAATCTTACAATTGAATGAAACCAAAATTATCATGAAAATCTTTACAATCTTCAATTCATAATTTTTGAAGAAAAGATTTCAATTTGGGATCAATAAATTCAGACTCTTCAACACGGAATTCACGTTCTTTCTTTCTTCACCTTTTCTTTGGAATTAAATTTCATTCATTACAGTCTACGTGTATATCTACGATCTCGAGGATGTAATTAGTAGTTCGTCACGTGCCGTTGTCGCCGTCCTTGCCCTTGGCTATCGAGTTTCCCTGTGATCTTTATTCAGGATTCTATTTGCTCTTACGTTGGGCATGCATCGAGGCCTTGAGGCTGTTGAAAAAAGCGAATGATGTCAGTATTATAACAACTAGGGGGGTAAATCCTTACCGAATATCCCCCATGCCTCCATGGGCTGTGTATTTTTGCTTCAGAGTCTAACTGCGTTTATTTCAAGTGCAAATATTAGCGGTGTGCCTTTTTTTTTCTTCAGTCATGATTTAGCACGATGCAGAGGGGGCCACCTACGCACTCTCATAAACACCATGGCAACCCTTAGGCTACCTTCACACCGAATTAATTTTATTGACTCAAAACCTTTCGTAACTGAATAATTGCCGTGGGGATAACAAAATCTTTTTGCACATAGGCAAGCGTGAATTAATTAACAATTAAATGGCGAGAGCCTTAGTATGGCAAATGAAATTAAAATAAGGAAGTTCTATATATAGAAAGAGGCAATCAATACATGTCCAGATTATTTGATGAGAATTAATCAGACGGAAAACTGATATTTTCGTGCTTGATACTCCGATGAGAAGACTAAAAAAATGTAATTGGTCGTTGGTTTATTCCGTCATCGATTAAATTTTAACGATGCGCAGATCCGCATGTGCGTCCAAAGCTGCACTATATGATCAGAGTGATAAAACATTCTCTCGATTCAACCGGAGGTTGTTGATCAGACGAATTTTAGTCACAATTGCCATTTAGTTACATCCACTGACGCAGATTCTCTTCCACACTCGACGAAAGATGAACTGATGAAAAGAAAGATGGAAGCTTAATGAAAAAAAAAACCTTTTCTTAATCATTGTTCATCATTTTATCATCAATTTCTTTTTTGTGTCTAAGATTGACAATCTTTGTGCTAAAATTATTGACCTTTGTGGCACCAAAAAGAAGGCAATGATTGAATCAACCAATTTCTAAGAAGGAATTTCATTATCATTTTATGCCTTCTCGGTAATTCCGAAGATATGGTCTCGTTTCTTTCACGTGACATGGGACAGTCGTCGCGTCGTTACGAAGAGACCCTCGCGTGCGTCGTGACGATCGGGTGTTCCTGCAGCACACGCTGATATAATGCGTAGGACCGAGCCTCTGCGAGTGTCTAGTGCGTTAGTCACGGATCCCCTACGGGGTGAAGGACTTCTATGGGCACCGATGTGCCCGAAGAGGGGTTAAAAAAGGAAACACTGGTTATAAAGGGAGAAAAAAAAATACCCCAGCCTCTATATCGTCGGGGTCAAGTGCATTTCTATGGTGCCGAGGGACTGACGCGGATCATCGTCTCGATGCTTGGCTCAGCCCTCGATACCCCTAAAAAGAGAAAAAGAATTTCGATTCTTTGGTCACTTTTTAATTCCCTCCATGGATTAAATTCGGCATCTCATTATATTAACGAACTTAACTTCCACCGGTTGTACTTTGAAACTGTTTTTTTTTCCTTTTTCGATTAGACCCACGTTCATTCGGAAATAATGGAAGCATAGGGGCGCCTTCCTCCCTTTCATATCGTCTCTTTATGTTCGGAAAACTAAGAGCTAACGATGAACTCGGAAAAGTTTTGTTTAACGTCACAAACTTTTCCACCCTTACTTTTTGAGGATTTAATATAAAGTTTTAATTTAATTTAATTAAGAATCGTGAAGTTATAATTATATCAACACAAAGGCTTCTCAATCCACCCTCAAAACGGAAATCTCAAATCGGAAATAATAAACTTCTCCGTGTATCTATATGTATAATGGAATCATTTCTCAGGGATGTCACACTTTTTTCACATTTGTTCAACAATTACACCCAGAAAAAGACTTGGGGTATCTAGAAAAACGATTTTTTTAAATCTAAATCTACTAAAAAATGTATTTGACACAAGCAAAAATTCAGTCATTTTTTCTTTGTGACAAACATAAAGAAAACCTGAGAATGTCAGGAAAGAAACAATTTTCACTGTTTGAAAGAAACTAAAGTTTCTTGACGCAGGAAATTACAGGCGACACGATCAGTTATCGTAAAATCGAGTGCTCCTAATTCTTAATTTGGGGGTAGTTTCACTGCGGGGCAAGATGCTTTGATCCGAGAACCAATTCGACAAAACCATTTGGTCGCGTGCTGCTTTTTTTTCACCCCCCATAGAATGTCTGTATTTTATAGAGGGGTCGCGACGTCGAACGTGTACCATGAGGCAATTTTTTATATTCCCTCTCAAAAGCAGCCCCACAGAGATAAATCAACGTCGATATAACTTTGGAAAATTCTTTCCCACTTCTACATCGAGGAATAAATGATCCCTCGGTCTGTCAAAAAATCCGTTATTGATTAGCCTCGAATCCTAAGTGCGGAGGCGAACAGGTTTTCCGCGAGGACGTATATCTGCGGTTACAGGGTTCGAGTTTTTCTCCGAATCGCGTATACAGCTGCGGGGATGTAAAGCGTCAAGACGTCTTAATTAATTATTTCGATTCTCGTCCTGCTGGTTTACGGATCGATAATTCACTGTCCCTCTGCATGCATCCGCGATAATTTATCGACTGAGCGATAAGCAGTGACTGGATGGCGGAAGTGGAAACTCGACCATCGACACGGTCAGAGCCGTTCTGAATTTCTGAAGACGTTTTCAACCGACTTGTAATAACACTCATCTGACACTGGCGCCTTTTGGACCACCGCAGAAGACGAGGGACGATGACTTAGGGGTAAAAAAGGAGAGCATGATCGAGTCACCCTGAGCTACACTGAGGTGCCTCAGCTCTACAATTACTGCCGACTAATTGTTATTAATTGCGCGAAATTCTTTGCTGGCACGTAAGAGCAATTATCCGTAATTATTTTCTTTGTTGCGGAATCTCAAAGTCAGAATCATACAATGTGGTTATAATTTTGGTGTGAGATAAAAATCGGAACGGCAGAGAGAGAGAAAATATCGGATCTCTTCTTGCAGGAGCTACACTCGATGCGGTTCTACTACTACCTCGGTAAAAGATCCCGAGGAATCTTTAGAATCCTCGTGTCTAACGTCCAGACGTGTTTCGCCTTTTAAATACCTTCGACAAAGTCTTGTTCCCGCGTTAATTTATTGCTTCTACGAGTAAAAGGGCCGAGGAGAGAATGGCTCATTTTTACCATTACCACCGGAAGACTCATTGTTGTGGTTACTTTACGGCTGTAATCCACCTCATTTATATTCATTCAGGTGGGGAGACAGCGGCTAAATTATTGACCAACAGTTCAGAATTTATAATGAAACGATTGCAATGTAGGTATGATAAAATTAGCAAAATAAGCAGTGTTCTTGTTGAAACAATTCGCATGACTTCCGAACATGAATTAAACAATGATTGTTGTCTTCGATCTTTTTTTAATCCCATTCGAGTATTTCTCTTCAAAATTCTAATGTAATGACCGTAAGTTGCGCAGGATCGTCTCGAACCGTTATGCAGACTGGGGTCTAAGGCCAACGATGCCGGTGAAGTTGCAGCGTAGATGTGCAGTCTGCAGTCTACAGTTCCCTCTCGCCCTCACCCCGCATCGTAATTTCTTATCCAAAGCAAGTCTTGACCGTTGCTGCACAAACCCTGTCCTTATTAATTCTCTCCATCTTCTTTATCTCATACTTTGTTACCTGTTGTGCATGTTCCGGAATGCCATGTCGATTCATGCACATTATGCTATACGCACTTACGTAATTGCATGCTTCTGCTGCTGCCCTCACTCCCTGCCCTACGGTGGTCCCCGAAATCAATCGTAATCCCCATAGTCTACACAGCAAAAAAAAAAATCTATATGTGTTTCAGAAAATCTAATATAACTCATGGATGAATTCTACGTCGATTATGACATCTCTACATTGAAATAATTGATGCCAAAAAGTCAGCTGAAGTCGCATGAAGTTACATACTTGGAGTCAGCTTAAGTCATCTGAAGTCAGTTAAAGTCAGTTGAATCACAGGTCAAATCAGTTCAAGTCAGTGATTCTCGTTGAAGTCAGTCCAAGTCACATAAAATCGCTTGCAGTCACCTTAAGTCAGTTAAAGTCAGTTGAATCGCAGTTGAAGTCAGTCCAAGTCACATAAAATCGCTTGCAGTCACCTTAAGTTAGTTAAAGTCAGTTGAATCGCAGTTCAAGTCAGTTCAAGTCAGTAATTCTCGTTGAAGTCAGTTGAAGTCACATAAAGTCGCTTGGAGTCACCTTAATTAGTCATTTGAAGTCAGTTGAATCGCAGTTGAAGTCAGTTCAAGTCAGTGATTCGCGTTGAAGTCAGTCCAAGTCACATAAAATCGCTTGCAGTCACCTTAAGTCAGTTAAAGTCAGTTAAAGTCAGTTGAATCGCAGTTGAAGTCAGTTCAAGTCAGTAATTCTCGTTGAAGTCAGTTGAAGTCACATAAAGTCGCTTGCAGTCATCTTAAGTCAGTTGCATCGCAGTTGAAATCAGTTCAAGTCAGTGATTCTCGTTGAACTCAGTTGAAGTCACATAAAGTCGCTTGCAGTCATCTGAAGTCAGTTGCATCGCAGTTGAAATCAGTTCAAGTGAGTGATCCCCGTTGAAGTCAGTTCAAGTCACACTAAGACACTCGAAGTCAGCTGAAGACAGTCGAAGTCAGTTGATTCTATGAAGTGTTGAAGTCAGGTGTTACGTCGACCGACGAGTGGTTGACTCCTCGATATTCCCAAAATCAATGTAAAAAAGCCATACAGCTGATTGCCTGTAGTTTGACTCCTGAATCTTTCATACAGCGTTTAATATCGTTGATCAGAAAATCTGACGAGTGGCTTTCCTAGAATGATGATGGATTTCCTTTGATCGCGCGGGATTTGAAATTATCTCAATGTGTGACCGTGTTGAGTCGTGATGAGCCTGTATCTCGTATATCAGGCGTTATATTAGACTCGGTGAATTTCGAAGAGTGCAAAAAGCTTGGCAAAAAGTGTATGTATAAAGCGTAAAAGGTAGATTTTATACAGTTGATAATACATAATTCCCCCCCTCGTGAATCCCCGAGGGAGTCGAGACTGGCTTTGACTCGTCTCCGCCTACCACCCAGGAAGCATTCGATATGCATAAACCATAACGCATAGAGCATAAAGCGTATATATATAGCGTGAATTTCTGATCACGATGCAGATACAGTAAATTATGATCAAGTGTTCGTCCGAGCGTAACATTACTATATTATCCGTAAATTGCACGGCTCCTTTTCTCCGGTTCTCCGCGGTATACCCACGCGGAAACATCGGACACTCGACATATTTGCATGATCCGTTCGTCCGGTGCAGTTCTGACCGTAACAAATCGATCGGGAAGGGCGCGAAGCCGAGATTGAGTTCTTTCAATCTCAAGTACTGCAGGGGGTCTGATTGCAGTGTTGAAGAAAAGCGTCTACAGCAAACAATACGGTTGATCGGTATCAGAAATCTGACAATAGGCTTGTACAGTGGATAAATAATCGTTGTGTAAATCGCGTCTGCAGATATTTGGTCGGTTACAGGTTTTTACCTGCTAAACCGATGTAAAGTCGTAGCCATGTTCTGGAAGACGACCTCTGGTGTGCAGTCGACCGGTTTCTTGTTCGATCCTCACTCCACCTTAGGCCGTTCTAAAATCGGGAACATGTAAACTGCAGCAGAATAAAAGAAAATAGAAAACTGACTCCGGCACGCGATCGCAAAATTTTTGCAGCAAGTCCCGCGAGCCTGTAAGCCTGAAGCTTGTTACAACCAGCTTCATCTCTTCATTCAGCAATTTGAACAATGAATCGTTTTCCTTCGAAGCTGTATTTTTTGGTCAGATAAATCTGTCTATGGCAGATATAAATCTCCCCGCATCCGTGCGGACAGACGCAAAAGGAACGGATGAAAACAGACCGATCTCTAATCGGGCAAAAACCCAAGGCATTCCGTCACTGCGCCAAAGTGTCGTCGACTATTGGCCATTGTATCGAAGGAGGGTCACTGCTCGTCGGTTGAAAAGAAGATCGACGGGTGATCGAAGGATTCATGGAAGATCGCTGGGCGACCTACAGCGCAGTCTGACTTCTATTCTTTGTGGCTTTCAGCTTTTTACTACGTCCATCGCTTAAAAAATTCTCGACACAGGCATTAAAAAGTCACTTTTTGAGGCGACACTTTATGCATAGTTAAGTTTTTTCAGTGCCTTGGAAAGAATTTTTGCAACAGTTCGCTACTTATTCTCGTACTCAAAACCTCGCTTAAAAACAGTTACTTTACGAGCATGCCACAAAAATATCTGTCAATCGGTTCCCATTCTGGAGTCATCTAAGAAAACAGACCGCAGCCTGTTGTATCTGGGATTTCAATTGATTTAGTTGGATGGTTTTTTCTTTGTGTTAGGTGATTGGCACGAACCGTATCTAAGTAATGAGATTTTTGTGTTTATATATATATTTTCGTGAATTTCTGTGAAACAATATCCTGATATTGGTATCAACCGATCGGTACGTGAGACAGTTGTCTAAGAACAGGGAATCGCCGCACGTTCATTGTACTTGCTTGATTCGTGTAACCAACTTTCTTGCGTATGTGGATCGCTCCTAACTAACCACGAGCTTTTTTTTGTCGCCATCACTGTTGCCGCTGCTACAGATTATCTAACGCCACTAACAGATCGAGTGGGTTTACCCGTGACCATAGTCTGCAGGTTTTTTACCAAAACGTCACACTGATCCATCACCCGATGTCGTTTCTTGCTGTCTTGGATTTACCAGACTCCTGCGACTCCGGGGTTTTAATTTTTCACAAGATCTTGATAGCAGACAGTGATGAAGAATCGACCTCCGCTTCAGCCATTGAATTTTTTTTACCAAAAACTATGTCTGGCTGATTGACGGCCAAAACTCTTCACGCTCATCGGTTCCAGGCTCGTTTGGTATTATGATTATCGGAGCCTTTCGCTCGTCGAGGGTGATTACAGGTTACAAATTTCTGTGAAGATGTTCTGCAACCTCTTAACGTAGCGATAATTCTCCTCGGAACACGCGCCCTAAAAGGGCCTCTAATTTAACACGAACTGTTAATCATCCTCGTAATGGTATACGTTTATAGTAAAAGAAAAATAAGAGCACCGATGCTTGGTCCGAGGAGAGATATTATGTTACAAACTGTCCCGGTTCTGGACCGCTATCTGACATTTGCTAATGCGAGTTTGGCCAGACTGAAACCGGCTGATTTTATCAGCGAATAAACTCAAGGCCAAGGTTATTGCCACTGGGGAACAGAGAAGAACGTTTACTAGAATCGAAGTTCGAGGTTCTTTCCACAGTCAATTATAACTCACATGCTCAGATGCGTTCTTCGATTGTAACGAGGGTCAATCTTCTTGTTTTCTTTCAAAGAAGAAGTAACACCGTTCAATCAAAACTCGGGGAGAAGATGAGTCCTTCGTGACACCATTGATCAAGCCTAATTCCCTCCGTACTGACCAGAGTTCCGATTATAATTGGCGTACAGATTCACTTTCATCGTGTAGTTAAATTGATTCGATCATCGATTTTTTCGGTGCGATAATTGAAACCCCGAGTTGTACGATCAACTGGTTTATAAGACTTGCCCTATAACTTCATCAGAGGTTTTATGACGCCGCCATGATCTTCAGTCCCAGCTAACGTCTTTCATTCCCATTTTACTTCTTCCGTGCAGAATTTCTATGCATCATTCAGTGTGGCCTCTGGGGTCTTTTCCTTCCCCGAGTATAAGGTTCAATCTTACCCTTATAAGAGGACCCGGTGACTTCCAGGATTACCTTTTTCACTTACTTCTTACAGCCGATTAGAACTCCTCTCCGCCGATTCTCGGTACACCTATTAGTCCAGGTTACACATCCTCCCTACGTCGTACGCGGACTCAAAAGGAGCTTCTTGTCCTCGGTGCACCAGCAGGGTCTAGTTTTGATTAAAATGACTTATCGCGAAGTTGGAAGAAGCGGGTTTCGCGTCTAAGCCACTTCCTCTACTCCGTCCGAGAACGGAGAACCCGAAGAAGCTAAAAGCTACTTCCTTTTCTGGCGCGATACCCGATGCCATAAACACGTTGTCTGGTGCTTTAGAACGATCGAGTACAAATCAACAAGCCCAGCTTCCTGCTTCTGTCTTCTTCTCCCTGACTACACATTTTTTTCGTTCATTCAACCTTTGTATCCACGAGGATGATGTTCAGACGGTACCCGACCGTTCAGGTTATACAAGTTCAGGTTGAGCAGCCCTGCGCATCGGCCATGTGGTCCGTTATGTACATCAAAGACACTTCCTTACCGGTACTTCATACCCTGGCCAAATCTCGACGTAGGTATTTTGCCGAAAAGATTCTTCACATCATGAAAGTGCAGACCGGAAAATTTTCCTTTTCTAACAACCCCGCCGATTCTTTTCCTGTTGCTTTCCGCCGAGCGAAGGGTTCCCTCAAAGGTTTACAGGCCCGGTACGTGGCCGGAACAAAAGAGTAACCTGGAGTTCTTGATTGGTTTCGTTGTGGTACGTGCAGCGTACGCGGTGCACGCGGTTAAACCCCCTCCGAGCACGTTGCACGTTTATCGCTTGCTACGTAATTCACGGGCTCACTTACCATGGCGAAGACTTTAATTAGCGAAAATAAGCTTTTACTCTCTCATGCCGTTGAAATAGTGCCGAACCCCGGACGGAAACAGTCCTGCGCGTCCAACACTGCCCGAAGCGATCCGGCATTAAAAATGAAGAACCGTGTTCAGAGAATCCCGTTCTCGTCTACGAAATTGATTCAGTGGAATTCAGGATCGTCAAACCATCGGATGTGTGGAGTGAATTAATTAACTCTTCCGAATCCGTTACGAAAACAGCCTCAGGCGGTTATCCAGCTGCTCAGATAATATCTCACCACGAATTTTCTCGATCTTTGCTTAGCGCCAGGTGTTTTTCACGCGATAGTTATATCGTCGTGCGAAATCTCTCGCCTTCTTTACTACGAGCAGTGTAACCACTGAAGGAGTAATTTGTCCCCTTTGTCTTTTACCTGTTCACTCGGGTGTATTTATGGTATCAAAAGCACACGACGGTGATCCCGTTCCCAAGGGATCGCATGAGCCAGTATTCTCACATGCTCGAACAATGGCTTGGGGCATCCGATCAATCATCGTTTTACTATACATTCTCGAAACACGAAAATCAATCAGTCAAAACCGCTTGTCGATCAGTCTGCACGTGTTCATGATGTAACGGACGATAAGCTTAATTTTTTCATCCGTAGTGGGACAATGACTGTATCGACTGTATGGCAATAACCAGCAAGAAATGGTCAATTTCGGGCAACAAATCTTGCCTGTTACTCGGAGATCAGAGATCATTACGATATGTTATACTAATTCTACGTGACCCTAGACCCGATCGCCACGGTTTATCGGTGCTGGAGTAAAACGGAGGGGTCATAAGGGCCACGGAGCATCTCCTCGGATCATTAATCACTTCGGCAATTGACCGTCGAACGTCGAAGCACCAAGACGCCGTAAAATTACCGGTGCCCTTCCCTCGTGCATACGGGTGAATTGCCGGATAATAAACTCCTAACGACTAGCTCCAGACTGTGCGAATGATCTTTAGAACGTTGCTTCGCCAAAACTACCTCCATTAAATATTCATTTTCGCGTATGGAGTCATCGACGATCGGTTATTTGTTGTTTGCTGCGACGATGTCTTCCCATCGCAAATTTGAATGTCGTTGAACTTTTGGCACGCATTATGTGGAGAAGCAGCGGGCGGCTATGGCAGTAATTTTAGTAATTTTTGTTTGTTCGTAGTCGTTAGTTCGCGGTATCCGTTACTTACCTCGCTAATTATTTAACGATTCACGTGTTTCGAGAACGTTTACGATCAGATGTTTACGAATTGATGCGCCTCGTTCGGTTAATTTCACGCCGGTATTAAGCATGTAGGCAAGTTACGAAAGGGTAAAAACATTATTCAAAGTGCATCTTATTCACGTGTCGTAGATCTATTTATTTACCGTTTAAAATTGCTTGGCGTAATATGTTTTACACTTCCACCTACGCCATACCAACCGGATTGGAATGCGTGGAGGGCAGAGGCCCCTCGAATGGGACAAGAACGCGTAGCGAACCTTAACTAGTTGGTCGCTTTTATAATTAGCTACTACAAATAGCCTGAAAAATATTTAAACCGTGTTTTGAAATCCATTGTGTAACGCGCACATCCCACATCGCGCCAAGCCCCTTTTCTTTTCTCTTCTTGTTCCTGCGTCTGGTCTTTGGCATTGCAAGACGCGCATATGCACTTCGACTCGCACTTTAACCGTGTAGTAAAAGACACCGTGCGAGTTCCAGGTACAGTTCTGTCTCTATGAGACCGCGGCTATAGTATCTGCCAGATGTTACACACAAGAAAGGTGAACAAACTCTGATGGCGACACCTCCACGCAGGTTCAACACTCGGTGGTAACATACAAAAATCGGTTCGTCACTAATCATCACTCACAACACTCTTAGCATTTGCGTATTTACTCTTCATCCTCAGAAACGTCGGTCCAACAAGGGAAGAGAACGAAAAAACTCGTCTCTTTGTCAACAATTCCTCATTAAGAGCATGCTACAGTCATTTTTACTCTTCTTTACCGACCGTACCCGGTTTTCACTTGTTTTCACTGATAGCAAAGCCTACGCGTCACGGGCGCGGAAAAGGAACCAACAGCGCAATTCCAGATGGAATTCCGAAGATATATATCGGAAAACTTTTTTGTTCCATGCAACAATGAAGACGTATTCTTGAAAACTGCACAAAATGGTAATTGTCGATGTCAAGCGGTGGTCGCGGCCATGATGAACGGGCGAAACTCACAATCACCGTTTGACATCGACAATTACCATTTTGTGCAGTTTTCAAGAATACGTCTTCATTGTTGCATGAAACAAAGAAGTTTTCCGATATATATCTTCGGAATTCCATCTAGAATTGCGCTGTTGGTTCCTTTCCGCGCCCGTGACGCGTAGGCTTTGCTATCAGTGAAAACAAGTGAAAACCGGGTACGGTCGGTAAAGAAGAGTAAAGAATGACTGTAGCATGCTCTTAATGGCCACTGTTCTCTTCCTTATCGTGTGTCTCTACTAAAATGATGGTTTTGACCATGTCCATCAGTATATGCTTGCGAATGTTATTGGATCTTGGATACGTTTGAAAAACTACTTCAGCTGTTCCTCACTGTCTCGTCTGCAGACTTTGGGAACAGTTTCTTCGTTCACTATCTATAGATAAGTCGAGCGGACGTTTTCGACGATCAATCATTCTGTCACGAATATCTTTTCCACCAAAGAACAGAGCCTAGGAGGACTAAGACAGTCACGAATGAGATGAAAAAAAGCTTTTTATGATCTCGCATTGTGCTTCGTCTAGGAGTATGGAGCCTCTGCGAGAGGCGGTAGGGTTTCATCTTCGTTTAATATCGCACGGTCTAAGTGTATGAGACTACATGTGGCATGCATCTTTCTTCTAGATCTTCCGCGTTCATTCCGATGGTCAACTCCCACGGCTGACACATCACCGATCCTACAGTAATGGACGGTTGTCTGTAGGAAATAAAAGCAAAAACACCCAACTGTAGTCCGTAGACAGAAACGCCTCTGGGTGCAAAGTCCCGTCGACTTTATACGGTCTTGTCTCATCGCGTTGCGTGCGAAGATTTACACTAGCTGAGAATCCTCCCGGGGCAACCGATCTTCAATTGAAGATGCCCATTTTTTTGTCTTCTTGACAAGACACATCCTCACTTCTTACATCTTCCTTCAGAAGTCTTAAATGTCCGCATCTTCCTTAGAAAAAAAATTGCTCTCCAATCTCCATCATACTTCGATATGAAACTAACCTAACCTCACTTTTTCAGTTTCAGGCTCTGTCTGCTGACACTGGTCGTCTGCGCGGCTCCGGGGCTTCGAGTGGAGGGAAAATCTGTGGCTATCGGTGATACGCCGGTTTTCGAAACTGTCCAGACGAGCAACGCGGCGCTTTTCAACCGTCTGGGTTTGTCTCCGCTTCGTATATCGGCAGGACATCATAAAAAGCGTCTAGCCGGTCCCGAACCGCCGTTGAAATTCGTATTGCCGAATCATCAGTCGTACGGGAGACGAAACGGGCAGAAAGACAGTCACGTGTACATCGTCAAGTTGCCGCCGAGTCTTCCATACTACGCGATAACCAGGCCGCACAAGGAGTCGGTAAAGGAAATAAAAAATGGCGGGAACTTCCCAGTCGGTTTTCAGAGCAACGGGAAACCCGGTAGCATCTATCACTGGAATTTACCGGTGATGAAGAAGATGGCGGAGAAGAAGAGGATCGTCGAACACAGGATGCAAATGGCTAGCAAAAAGCAGAAGAAGGCGGAAGTCAACTCTAATGAAATCGGAAAGGCCGAGGATTCGGAGACCAGGGTTGGGACCGAACAGAAAAAGGAGCCGATGGCGGAGAACCTCCACTTCAGGAACAACGACAAGCGTTTGAGCTACGGGGTTGAAGAGTTCGCACCGAAGGGAGGGGATAAGGAGAAGAACAAGAATTATAGGCTCGACGATTCGATGATGTTCAAGATAAAATCGGGCCAGAACAATGAGCACAGATTTATTTGGAACGGGTTTAACGATCCGCATAATTCGATGTACCAGAATTCTATGAAGCAAAAGAAACACAGGAAGAAGTCGGCCATGTCTTACTACGCTCCATTCAGTACCAAGTCCGAGTCCACTAATCTGCACAAGAATTTTTCCGGCAATGGTAAACCGAAGGCTTTTTACGTTATTGAAAAAAGTCGTAAACCAGTTTACTATCACCCACTTCTTCCCTAAGCCGCGGAAACACGACTGATATATATAATCGATGAATTATTTTATAAAGAGAAAACGACGGAATGTTGTAAAATGTATATAAACGTATATAATTATAGATTACTTTATTATATCCCCAGACTTTTCTACTTCGCGTTTGTAGTTTTTAAGATTTTATCATTTGTTTTTATATCACACCATTGCGGATGATTAATTTTAAGTGAGAATTAAGATTGCGAATTTAAGAAAAAAAAATAAAAAAATTCTTTGACGTAACTCTGGTTATTTAAACAACGAGTTGAAGTTTAAAATACATGAAACTTAACTTGTTATAAGATTATTTGTAATTAATAAATTAATTCCAGGAGAGTTATATATTTTATAGGAAGACTGGACAATACTTTTCCATGAGATATACCGCTACAGACCTTCGTCTCCGAGGTTTATGATACTTACACGGTACCATTTATATATATTGTGAACGTTTATACAACAATTTTTTATACAATCTTTATACGATATCGACAACGTACCCTAATTATAAGGCACTAGACTGTAACGAAAATTGAATCTAGTAACAATTGTATACCCAATAAAGTGTTTATAGTTATTTGTACGAAATTACTTTCACTTATTGTTAATCAATTTCTACTCAACGATGAGAACCACTGCGAAACCGTTATTTATTTTTTTCAGTTTCATCATTTTGTTTCAACCAGGCGTTATCTCTCGTTCAATCGAGATGCCCTACACTCTACACCGATAAGTGTTTGCTCAGCGATTCGAGAATGAAAAATATCATTCAAAAACACTTTTTCAATCTCAAACTAGAAATAGATAAGTCAACATTCTTTCTCTTTTGGAGTTAACTATCACTGAATTATTATTTACAGAAGTGTTCTTTGAAAGATAACGATGCTGTTTCTGTAATGTAACACGAATTTTAGAACGACGTAGCCTTTTTACATTTTGGTCCTTTTTTTAATGGCACTTTTTTCCACAGCGTCGGAGACCGTGGTTTGAAGTCTAGACCAAATACCAATCCTAAGTAAATATTGTTTTAAGTAGAAGAATCCCAATTCCCAGGAAAACTGTTTCCGTAAGATTTAGAAGCTGCAGTACAGGATGAGGAGCGTTGATGCTGTAAAAACAGTCTCTGAGAAAAGGAACGGGAAATTAATGATACCAGGATAAAAAGTATACAATACGCGTCTGCTTTTGGGACTTGAGACGTTTAGTATTTTTTCATCTTCTTCTTGTTTCTTTCGGTTATTTTTTTCATGTATAAAAAAAAAACAATTTTAATGAAAATTCGCAGCACCGGTAAACCGTGATATTTACATTTCATATATAATATCATAGATATATAAATCAATAAATATCTTAGTATACTATAAGCATAAATTATTCTAAAATTATATGAGCAAACACACTAAACATCTTCACGCATTATAAAAAAAAAAACCTATCTAAACGTTCCATTTCAAATATTATCATAAAAAATGTTTCTGCGGTCACAAAAATCACCGTCAATAGTTCGCTATAACGTTTCACTATTATTCGTCACAATGAACTCAACGCACATAGCGCAACAGTTTTTGGGACCATTTTACAGCCCTCCGCGATATAAACTCAACCCCGAAATGTTCAGTAATAGGAATTATCCTGATAATCCGGATACTGAAGTGCCTGATGAACGGGTGGCCGTGGCCGGTCATCTGGCCTGAGTAAATAGATGCTGTGTGGTCTTCCGTTGAAGAAGTACGGCCCCTTGTCGAGCGTCGTTATCTGAGTATCTGGCCGTTTTATGGTCTGATAGTTCGGCGATTGCCACTGATAAACGCCCGTCGGTTTCCCGTTGCTGACAAAATCCAACGGCAGATTTATGAAGGGGTTGATATCGTTCAACGGCGAATTGTACACGTTGTGAGGTCTGTAAGGGTTCGCCTGGGGCCTAACGTGGGCTATGGCTGGCCTGATGGCCGGCGTCGAGTAGGTCGGAGGCTGCGAAATGTACCCGAGTCCGGGCACGAACATGTAAGGCGTGGGCGGAAGTCTTATGTAATATATGTTGCTCTCCTGGTACCGTTTGCGGCCGCCGCCTCCCGGCGTCCGCTCTTCGGTCCCCAGATCGTCGTAGGAATCGTAATTCGGTACCGCAGGAAGTTGGGGAACGAAGGGATAGTTGATCCAGAGGGCCTTGTGCTTCCGCGAATCCTTCTTCGACTTCTTCTCCTTCGAATCTTCTGGGATTTTTTCTGTGACGCCGGATGAAAGCCCGGCGTCTGTAGTCAGATACTGATTTTCCGGCCAGGTCTCTTTGTCCTTGGGGTTCGTCGATCTGTGGGAATCGACGTCTTCGTTTTCCATCGAGTCATCGATCGGCAAGGCGGAAACGGCGATCTTCTCCTCCGAGGGCTTGAGCTGGTTATTTTCGTAGGTTTCATCGACCGGAGCGGCCGCCACCGTCGCCAGGACGAAGAGGAGGACCAGCGACGTCATGATGATGCCCTGAAACAATGGGACTACTTTATTTATTTTTTTCTGTCAGGGATCAGATCACACCGGGTTCACGAATGGACGAAGAGGTATGTATGCGAGTCTCTCGTATCGGACAACAAAAGCAGAAAGATGTATAATTGAAACGGGGCTCGATAGTTGACGAGTCACGAATTCTTACCCGCGCGTTGCAAGAGACCTTCGAAGGCCATGGACTAACCTGGGGCTAGAATCACGGTCCAATGACTGCTTTGAAAGATATCACAACTCCATTATGTCACGGTTTGATACCGATTGCTTTTATTTTCGCGGAACTATATTGTTGAAAGATCGGTATTCTCGGATGCAGTCTTAACACCGTGACCATCGGCATCTGCTACTCGAGTGTTTTTCATTACCTAATCAAATAATCGCCCATTTTTATTCTACCATCGGGTAAGAAATCGATCGAATTTGTGCCGAGAACGTGATTATCCTCTCGTTACACGTTACCTCGCAGAATAATCTTCCTTTACTTCTTTTTATCAAGCGAAACAACCTGAATGAGGTAATAATTGGTTTGTACGCCAATTGGCGAAAGACTCTACCGAGTCTCTTGATAAGATCGTAGCAACATCGCTGTAAGACTTTACAGATTCTCGATGCTGAAATACCGATTACAAAAGATACCGGTGAACAATATTGCAGATTTCTACGAAATCGGTAAGTTGAAAGGTTTTCTAGAGTCTTAGCAGTCGGTATTCGGATCGTGGCCGAGGTACGGTAAGATCGTTGATCGATCGGTAAGACAGGAATAGAGGTGATAAAGATCGAGATCGAGAAAGGACGTGAGATCTGATGGACATCCTTCGACCGTGATCACGTTTACTCCACTTTCCTCGAGCATTCGAGTAAGTAGGTGTGATTTTTTTTTGATCGGTACTTCTTGTCGGATTGTCGTGAAACGATTGGATACTTTCACAGAGAGTTGTCCTTGATAAAGTGGTCCAGGAATTTAGTTGTCGTTAGAAGTAAATAAGTATCGCGCACGTTTTGGGGTATTAAGAACAAGTTTTATCGTCTTTTTGTTATTTCTCAAGAGAAAAAGTATATCTTAATGAAGAAAGAATGGAAACAACTGGTATTATCCTCCTCAGTAAGCGCACCACGTGCCGGATAAGCAGTAGTCCGGACTTTGTACAATAAGAGTTCTTGCAAAGATGTGTTTGTCTTCGCATAGAATGTGGAGCATAGCGGAAGCACATAGCTCGGGTTTCATAATTCTCGACTATTTTATACATTTGTGGTTATAGAGCCAACGACCAGTTTCGCAACGGACGCGTACGTCCGTATAACCGATCTTCATTATTCTTTCCCACAGAGCTCCGTTAAACGAGGATGAAGAATCGCACTTCGTTTCCCGTTTCAGTTTACCGGCATAAAGCAAAAGCGATACCCCCACGTTTCTTTTTTGTTTTTTTATTGTCATGAACCTCACAATAGCTCGCTAATAAGTGACAATCCCGCAAACCGAGACACACGACATGCCCACAAAGTTACTAGACGTCTGGATCCGTTCCGTCTACCAAACAATAAAGTCGGGGGGGTTCACAGAACTAACGGGGTTCCGCTACATGCGTGATGATCTTGGACCCAAACAAGAACGAATAAGATCGTGAAAAAAAGGATGATGGAATTCAACTCTTTCGTAATTCGATTTACTATACTCTCGCTCCTTTATTCCGCGGAAGGCGACACGAGCCCGTAGACAAAGGATGCGGATCGTTGTGAAATCGGATCAAACCGAGTCCCCTTGTCGGCTACGGGCGCGCGTGCTAATTTTTCAGACAATGTCAATTGTCTTCTGTTAAGCGCCTACAGACCGGACCATCACGAACGATACTATTATTCGAATTAATCAAGATTTTCCGGATCGATGCCGCGGCCTAACGAGACAAAAATCGGTAGCTACACAGAAATAGCGTGTAAAAATATCGAATCAATTTAATAGTCACGCGTCTAGGAATAAATGGATAAAAAAATTTCATGATTTTTCCGCGGTGCGAAACGTACCCGACCCAGATCGATATTTCGTGACGAAGTGACGGAACCCGCTGTCTTCTTTTTCAGTATGGGTTCAGAAATTTGATGGCATCATAGCGAAGTGGAGATAGACAACGAAATTATTGTGGGTTGGAGCCAGTAGAGCGTCTCCGATATGAATTAGGTATCTTATACAGTTAAGATCCGCGGCATGGCCAGAGGGTCGAGGATCAGCCACGTCCTTGTTTTTATGGTAGTCTTAAGCGAACGGTTTTCATCGGTGAACCACCTATATACAAGGTGAGTTTGAGTCCTGAAGAAGTGTCAGAAGACGGTATTTAAGGTTTCCGGCGCAGAGCGGTCGAGACGGTCATTTATTTCAAACATCTAACCCCATTCATATTCAGAATCCACTAGGAAGTGAAACTTTAACCGGTACGAATCTGTTGTGTTAGAGATTCTAGAAGCGTGCGAAAAATACTTCAGCTCTACCCACGCAGAGTACGTATATTCTTGCAACGGAATGGGAGATGAAAGTCACAGCTAAATTCTAGTGCAAATATTCGAATTAAAATTCAAATTCAAGAACGAGAAACAAGAACGACTCCTGCGATCAACGGATAAAACAACAAGTTTTACACAACGCAAGCATGTTTGACGCGTTTTCGTTCCATCCTGTGTTCGGTACTACATAAAGAAACCGTTTCTGCGACGGGTCAATGAGCCTACAAATGCACATGGGTGGAGTACAAAAAAGATCTCGAACTCTCAGAACCTGAAAGTGTTGTCACCGTCGGCATTCTCATTCCTGAGACACTGTGCCAACTCCATCAGCCCTATAGGGACAGAGGGTGGAATCGACGGTAGCGCCAAATCAGCCTCTACAGGTCACATCTGTCCCGAGCCGCAGGGTATTTTCCCCTGTCTACGCCAATGCTTGGCGAATCATACGCTACCGAAAGCACAACATGAACCAATCGAAATGAATTGTTCTGCCGATGCAGACAGGATTTCAGTGGCTCGGTATTTCTTTAGATATCCTAACAATCGACGATGTCAGAATGACTCTTTTCCTATCAGCTACCATACACCTGAAAAGACACTTCTTTGGATGAAAACACTGTGCTTCTGTGGTGTGGACATGTTTGGCCACTAAGCGGCGCCACTTGCATGGCTTCTGTCTTCAGCTTATGGCTCATGCGATTTTTAACAGCAAAAGAGAACATGATCATCAATAATAAAGGTCCAAATATTATATATCGCCAAATTTTTAGAAAAAACTTTGTTGCACATGATCCAAATGTGCCAAATCCAAATGCAACGAAACGAAAGATCATCAAAACTTGACTCTAGAACAGGGGACATTTTCATTGACTCGGATGCTCGCGTTATACGAAAAATGTGTACATTTTTTCTGCATTCTCAAACCCGGAATGGAACGCAGCTCAAGTCACGAGTCATTTTTATCAGTCATAAGCGGGCAGATCCGCAGCGTTTGCAACCAAACTGGGATGGTTCCGTCCAACAAAAAGTAGAGATCATGCTGCCGTGTCTTCTTATACTTTAATCTTCTTTGTCTAATGTCTTCCGTACCGTTTAGCTTAGGCTATTCCGGCACGTGGCACACTTCGACTGAGGTTTTCCAGAATATCTGTGCAACATTCAATCATCGATAATTCGTACGGCGACGGTGGGGTCGTCACGAGTGTCTTAAGTGAATTGTAAATTGAATAATTCTCCTTAAGGAGAAGGGTTACACACAGCGACCGGTAACTGTGAATTGGTGTTTATTTCCTACCATTGAAGTCAGGTAAAAATTAAAATTGAAGAAAATGAATGTTTAACTACGGATTACACTCCCGCCCCGTTAACTCAAACGAGAATATAATGATAACAATTAGTTTCCCAGGCCATAGGCAGGTAGCTCGGGTCGTTCGGGTCGCCCTGAAGTCACTCGATCCCAAGCCAAGCACGTTCCGAAGATTGGTAACGACGGAATACCAACTAACTTGCAATTTTGTTGCTTGGTCTGAACGCATATTTGGAATCTAGGTATAATCGATATACATATAGGAGAAAAAGAGGAAGAAAATTAGGGTCTAAATAACCGAACGTTAGAGTACCTATGTGGATGGAAAACCAGGAGAGAATTTATCTTCGTTATATCATTGACCACAACTTTTTTTTTCACTCATCTTCCGATTACAGATACTCGCTCCTTGTGGTTTCAAAGTATCCTTTTTTCCATCGATCGATCATATTTCTAATAAAGTCTGGCGAACAATATTCCGGTCAATAAGTTAAGTTTGATTGACCGAATATGAAACCAAATTCTTCCTTTTTCAAGATGATTGAAACAGGGATGACAATAAGCACATGAAGCACAAAATCCTGGATCCTAGATGGCGAGCTCAAAGTTCGATTTTTGAGGTATTTGTCTCAATTTTGTAATTTGTTCAATACAACATAATACGAATACAAAAAATGTATCTTTTCAGGTGATCATTGAAATATTGTAATTGATACAAGACCAACCAAATATTCGAGTGGATTTCTCTGAGACACAAAACTTTTGAATACGGTTTTAGAACAGTGCTATGAGATTCAATCTTGAGACCATTTCGAGGAAGGCCTCAAAATGTAATGATAATCTCACGCCACCTTCAATTTTCAATTTCATTACAAAAAAACTTTGAAGGAATTTGTACACTTCAATAAACTAAAATTATGTCTTCTATGAATCATAATTTCGTATCTCATCGTCGAAAGTGTTTTCCAAATTTGAAGAAAAATCTAAAAAATTTCGTGGTCAAAATTCATCTGAAGGACGTTCGAAGAACGGTCCAACCAAAAGAACGAACGTGTATCGAAGCCGTTATTTCTTCAGGGGTTGCTTCAGCCTTCATGACGTTTCCTGTATGCAAGATCTCCCTACCTTGTGACTAAATAAAAAGTCTAAATCGTCTTGCGCAACATAAATCTCGTTTGATGTATCAGCTGACGAAAGAAGGAGAATGGAAATAGAGAAAAAGAACAGCGTTTGCGTTACGTATGTTTGCGCAGTTCTCTGACGACCGAGACGTGACTGATCCTTGTCTCCGAATCCGTTTGCACGGTGTGCCATTTGTCGTGAGATTTTACAATCAAGATCTACGCGACTTCTGCAGTTGCCGCATGGTGCACTCGACCATCCGAGGATACATTTATCCGGCATTAACTGCACTTTGTAGGATCGTTTCCAAGTCAGACGTACACCACTATCGTACATAAGCATACTGCGGACAGACGGTGAGAGAAATAACAGAAGCAGCAATACCCACGTCGCTTTAGTGCTACCAATAAGATTCTTCGGCGTTTAAGTTTACCGGTAGCGGTACGGGCGTAGGACGATTGCGTGCTCCGCAACTATTGCAATTCACCAAACTAAATACTTTATGCAAGTGAGCGTTTCCGCGGCTCTATACCTGCGTACACCGTTCGACGGCGCGGCGTGCTGAAAACGGAATGACGATCATTTATGCAGAACCCGATCACGATAGACGTAACAGAAACCGTTCATTTCTCAGCATTACACAACATTAACGCGAGTCTTTTGTTACAATCTTTTCAATCTCGTTGTCTGACATAAAGATGTTAAGGGGATCAGTACAGCCTGATTCAAAAAATTCTCCATACTCGAAAAATCATTAATATCTTATCCAAAGTTCATCGCACATCGAAAAATTGACTTTCTCAAAGAATCAGAATGCGGGAAATTGGAAAACAGAATTTTTGGACCAATTAGTGACCAGATTGTCGCTAGATTTCGATAACTGACCATAACTTATCACAGGATTTTTCCTTCTCAGTTTTACTCATTCACATGATGAAGAATCGCTCTCCGAAGAAAATGAAACGTCGAAAGACATAATCGAATGCACCGTGTACCTGGAACCACTTTTTCGATGTGTACTGGTCCCTTTGAAGAGAATGGATTTCTTCCAGCTGATAACAAGCGCCACAATGATCAGAGCAACAAGATTGATCCATGATCCATGCGTGCTAAAAATGTATGGAAAAGAAGGAACGGCTACGTCACGATTGTCGAGCCTGATCTTCATTTAATTGAGTTCCATGAATAGGCTTCACTTGAAATTCAGGTCCGTCAGTACATTCCGTCGATAGAATACGTGATGGTAACACGACACCTAGTTTTTCACACTCGGGTCTGGCTTCTTGATCATCGTGGGAGTGATAGTCCCGTTGTGTTTCGCAATGTTCTTCATCCATGATCGATTTTCAAAAGCTACGCGATCTTGAGGATCGTTCGAATCGGAGTGGACGCCAAGGCGATTCCCGTAATCTGCATTTAGCTTCTGTATCGGATCCGAGAGAGCGGGCTTCACGTCTCAATTAAATTATTGATTATAATGTTTGATAGTGGAGAAACGGCTCATCCGAACACCACCTCGAGCGTATTAAACGCTTTAAACGATCATCAGGACTTAACCACAGATACGAGGGCACGGATTATACCTCCGCGCCGATACTCGTAATGGATTAAAGCGGTTGCGTCTTACACCCTCGGGATACACGGTTTTCTCATATCGCGTAATCGACAGGCATTACCGGACACTACAATCCGATACCCTGATGACTGATTGATCCGTCACATCAATAAGACGAAAAATTCGGTCGTGAGTCCGACAGCAATTTTTTTTTCAACTCGTTGCAACGCTTCGACGACTATCGTAGGTCGTCCTAATTTCGGGTTACACACGATTGTCCATTGTTCTACAATTTTCACAGAAAAAGATTAGTCTAACGATTAGTGGACTCGAATTCTTTACTTTCAATTTAGGACTCTACTTGATCTGCAACTTTGAAGTTTCTAGTATGTCGAAGGATAGAATCAATTTATAGAAAAAGATTAGTCTAACGATTAGTTGACTCAAATTCTCTACTTTCAATTGAGGACTCTACTTGATCTGCAACTTTGAAGTTTCTAGTATGTCGAAGGATAGAATCAATTCATAGAAAAAGATTAGTCTAACGATTAGTCGACTCAAATTCTTTACTTTCAATTGAGGACTCTACTTGATCTGCAACTCTGAAGTTTCTAGTATGTCGAAGGATAGAGTCAATTCATAGAAAAAGATTAGTCTAACGATTAGTCGACTCAAATTCTTTACTTTCAATTGAGGACTCTACTTGATCTGCAACTTTGAAGTTTCTAGTATGTCGAAGG
>JAFFZH010016218.1:54076-66322 GCA_018420115.1 Euura saliciscinereae | reverse complement strand
TGATCTGCAACTTTGAAGTTTCTAGTATGTCGAAGGATAGAATCAATGTGTTTCAATCAATGTGGCATTTTCGTGACTTTAACAAGGTATCAGCTTGAAGTAGGAATAAAAATGGAGAATTTTCGTACAGTCACTATTGCAAGATCGTCTTTAGATCGGTCATCAGACAATGTGATTACGTCTGGGTGGAGAATCGGTTTCGGTATTTTTGTACCTCTCAGAGATTTTTCTGTAAGTTTTTTTATCCTTCGAGGCCCTGAGGTTTCGGATTGATCAAATTTAGTGAGTAATAGCTGGAAATGACGGCAATTATTTATAAATTTCAAGCGTGTATAGCACGGCTGTCTGTATGAAACGAAAAAAAAAAAACCCCCAAAAAATCCAGTGTCTTGTGCTCCCGCGATTTGACTCGGCGGACGGACCCGCGGCGTTCCCATTTTTTTGTTAAAATTCTTGTCCTGTTAATCTGCGAAGATTTCCACGAAAAAATTTCAACGCGGTAAAGATGACACGGCGATAGCGAAAACACCGTGTCTCTTTTAATTTCGCATTGTTCTGGTAATAACGAACCAGCACGAGCATGGGAATCGGACAAAATTCAACATTAAAAATACCTCGTCGTACTCGCACCGCGATCCGGTCTTCAGGCGGGGCACTGGGTTTCGGGGACGCGAAAACTTACACCCAACAAAGCTGTTATACCAGGTTCATGACAATAGCTACGACGCTTTTATACCGTGATAAACGAAATTCTACAAATGGTATCAGGCGATCTTCGGATAAAAAAAAAAAAAAAAAAAAAAAATTCAACTGGGTTCAGAAATCGTGACAGCGACTTCCAGTACCTGCAATGTCTAACTCTGGGAACAGTTAGGTGTCAATTTTTTTTTTCATTTTCTATGTGCAGTTACAAAAAATACAGAAATTTGTATATTTGTCAGAATTTCTACCACACGTGGTTATTGAATTTTTTTTAATCCTCTGTATCGAATCGTGCGATCAATAATTGTCCAGATTGTGGTATGAAATTTGTAACTATATGGCTGGATTCAGAGAAGGACCTTGAATTTACGTAATGTGGGTAAATACAGTAGACTTAGGCTGATAATTATATCTGTATACGCGATATCAGGATAATTATATTTAATTACAATTCTGTTTTACACACCTTGAATATCTCTTACAGCAAGTATGATGCACTGATCACAACGGTCTAGATTTTCTTGGGCACAGAAATATGGTCTGATATAATAATTTCGTTAGGGCATATCGTCGACACGATGCACACAATTTTTTATCGTCAATTATAAATTTCAAATGTGGTTACAACGAGTTTACTCCTCTTCCGTGGAGATCGAAGATCAAGACGTTTTTTTTTTCTTTTTTTTTACCGATCTTAAAATTTTTTTAAAATCTTTCCGTAATACGAGACTTAGATTACGGCTAGTATCAGAATGAGCGTTATTCTTAAGCCTTCCCCATACTTATGCTACTCGCCCCACTCCAGAGGAGTTCACTTAGCGAGTACCTCAACTCTTGCCAGACCGAAAAGAACGTACTTTCTTCGCGAGACGGCGAGTCCACTCCGGTGTCCAACGATGCAGCACGGTTCCTAATTTGGAAATAATTAAATCCCATAGCTCTATGGTGCTCCGAGCAATATTGAAGGGCACGAGGCGCCATTCTGAAAAGAGTAATTAAAAAAATTACATTTCTTTGCGCAAGTTTAACAGTATTTTTGTGTTTTTTTTCCTCTAGTTTATTCGTCTGGAGAAAATTAGGAAGCCTTGAAACATTCATTAACACTAATTGACACAGAGATTAAAATCATGCAAATTTAGAATTCAGATTTTTGTGTTTTGACACAAAAAACCGCTTCTGCAGAACCGTAAAGCGGATTCGTTCACGGGCTGATGAGTCGAAAGTGTTGGATCGTGTGTACACTTCGGATTGATAAAAAATAGAATACATGGGACTATCTGCATCGTATTGTTGTTAGTTTCGAACGTAATTGAACAACCCCAGATCCGAACGTTCACGTGCGATCTAATCTACAGACTCTGATGAATGAAAGTTGCTTGCATTCGGGTTACGGACGTTTAATTAGTCTCCTCGGTGAGAGTAATCAAAATATTTGACCAAATTATACGCCGCATCCGCGTCTATCGGTCAAATCGTTCACCAAACCCCTTCGAATATCGAGAACGAAGCGTGGACTGATTAGATTCTGAAACTACTCCGGATACCGTATATTCGTAAAGAGTCACTACACGTATGCTATAATTTGAAATGAAAATTACTTTGAACCCGTAATGCGTGTACCGTAACATATACGTTCCAGAGATCTCGCTAAAGACTCGCATCTGTCACGAGTCATCGCTGATTTTCATCTCTCCTACTAAACCTGCTCGACTCTACTACGTGGAACTCATTAATTACGTTTCTTCCTACTCTTATACACGATATAGAAAATACAGCACCAAATATAAAGACGGGAAAGGCGCCGATTTCGACCACTTGGGATGCGCGATGCGCGAATGCGCATCTATATGCGCGCGCAGCTTGTCGTCTCACTGGTGGGGGTTGAGGGAGTCGAATAGGCGAATGGACTACTAGACGGTTTCGACTGTATCTGAAATCGCAGAGGAAGGTTTCTCAACGCTGGTCCCATGCCCTCTGTCGTCTTACAGTGATTTTGAGATGCCGGTGGGTGTCAAGAAGGTCTTCAAGTATGAAGTACCCGGTGGAAACGGTGGAGTGAGATTCCCGGATTAAACAGAGCCCCGAGGGTGTTTTGAATTACAAAAAATCTGTACGAAATGTATACTTAGAAGGTGTCTTGGGAAGGTGCTAACCCAATTTCCATAATTTTGTTTACTCAAAATAGTACTACGTGTCTAATGCAGGAATCGCGTGTCTGGATAACTCGCGCCGCCTTCGATGTTCGGATGCGCGGTTTACAGTAGTTTTCTTAGCTAAGCAGGAACGTAATATGAGAACGTTTAAACTTTAAAGCGTGCAGGAAGGGTAATTTCGGAACTCGGGTTAACACGCATATTAAAATAATCCGTGTAATTGATTTTAACGCGGAGTTAAATTGAATTCTGGACTGTCTCGAATCATATAGGGCTACGGTGAAAAAGCTGGCACCACGCTACCTCGGCTGCTGGATGAATCAAGCAAATGCAGAGCAATTTGTCGTGTTGTTCCTAATAAAGCTAATTGAATCTTTTCATTCTATCTCGTATAAAACATTCGGAGGCTTGAGTGAATCGGTAAATATGTGGAATGAGATTAAGGCCGGATACCGGGACGAGGGAAAATGAGACAATACTTGGAGTAGGTTTTTCTAATTATCGTCCTCGATCCCTTTTTCGTTTCGGCCTTAGAAAGCCTTTGGGTCAGAACCAAAACGGAAGTTGGCCCGCGGGATAGGAATAATTTTTCTACGGATTCAGCTCCACCTGCGGTACCGGTTGGATTTCATTGATTTAATTCAATAGAAACACAATGTACTGGTGTAAATTAACAACCAGAAACAATTAGCGAAAGAAATTAAGGCGAGGAGCGAGCAGCCAGCGGGCGAAAGGCTTAACGGCACAAAAAAGAAACGGGGTCCTCCTCGAAACTGACAATGAGCAGACCTAAGCATCCATGACAATTACCGTCCTATAAAGCGAGGGAGAAAATTAACATTAACATTAACGTTAAATTTAAAGCAGCTCCCTCTCGTACCGACTCGAGTAGCCTAGATATTTTACCCAATTACAACGCGAGGAGCGGTCTTACTGCCTGCTTTACTACGGAGATTAAGTCGGGACGCTTTTTTGTCTCACTAATTCGGGCGGCTCGCATGGATATTTTAAATTATCTCTGAAATCTGTTAAATTAGAGAGAAACAACGCGGCTACTTTGAACGGTAACAGCGGACGCGGTCGCATCCGACACGATTGTACTAATTGTCTCGCAACACCTACTACGTGGATTTAAACTGAAATACCTGAATTCAAGATATCTTTGAAAGGCTGTAAAGCAGTCCCACGAACTTCTGACGCTCTCTAAAAATTAGCAAACTTTTTGAAGACAGTTTGCTGTATAATCACTGAAATTTCACAAGCAGAGAAACTTTTTAGAGATTCTTCGGATTTGTTCAGGTTTATTTCAGAAAGTGAATGAATTGATCGTTTTCTTAACAAATTTAACATTTTTACGCTAAAATTTTGAGAGTAGAATAATGAAAAGACGTAATCAGAAGTTTTCAACAGGACTTTCGAAGTTTCCAACCTTTTAGTGTTTGTCTTAGCTGTAAGTTAATACAAATTTGTCTACTTTCTCAGCGAAGTTTACCAATCGTAGATAATTTACCAGGCAAAGTTTCCAGCGAGAGGTGTAAATCGATTTAAAACAGGCTGAGACGCAATTTTCATCGTTCTTTTTCATTTTCAGTTCTAGCTACAACTTTGTTGAAACATTCGATCTATTGCGGTCGAAATTAATTTGAAGAAATTACTTTGATAATAAAAAAAAAATGGTACAAGATGGTAAAAATGCAAAATTGCACCTTACCCTCTGAATATATAATCTACCTGATTTTTATCTTGAAAAAAGTACTAAATTTGTTTCGTTTACTCCATGTAGTTAAATATTGTTACAGAGAAGGCAAAGAAGAGAAAGATGTTCCAGTTGCATGATTTCAATGGGACATTCGGCCTTAAGCCAAGGATCCCAGGTGGCATTGGCCAGACCGGTGCTACGTGTCTTTATAGGCGCGGGAGAAACGTGATGGGCTAGATATGGTGATACCGTTTCAAATTTAAATCCTTCGAATTCAGAGCATATTCGCATCTGCGGCCAGACAGACCGAAAATTTCTCACCGGCTGACACGATAGCCTAATCACCGTCGTACGTGGTACTTCCACGCTTCGGTATCGATACGAAATGAAGATCAAACGAAGAATTTTAACCGAGCGATTTCAATGTCGATAGGACAAATTCGCTGGTCGTGACGCGACGATCAAGGAGAATCGAAACGGTCTCGGTACCAGATGTCATGCTTGGAGACTCATCGTAGCTTCGGGTATTCAACGATGAATTGAAGAACAATCCATGAATGAAATACGACAAAGTTTTCCGGATTCCGCTTCGGACTACTCGACCGATAAATCGAGAGACTCGGGGCTGCAACTGTATCCTTGTATTGCCTTGTGCAAGGTCGTTTGTTGCACTCCGAGTCGACGACTGCAGCGGATAACGGATTCGTTTTATACGTGTGTATGTAGATCCGAACGGTACGTGTACAGGGTGTATGAAGCTGTTCGAATCCCGCTTATTTTACAACTTTTTTGGACCCAGACACCGGTTCAATTACTGCAGCTTCGGAGAAGCAAGATGAATGGCCTCCGATGGAAAGGGGGAGACTCGAAGCTCGGAGGTCGGGTTATTAGCTAATTGGACCGATACTCGTTAGGCCCGGTCTGAGCTTGATCATCTCTCCAAAGAAAGTCCACAAAATCGAGAGTGGGATTGATAGCGAAACTGTAAAATCGAAACTTGGATTATAAATCGCGTATTCTACTCATAACCAAATCAGACTCGTTTCTCGGCTGATGTACGACCAAGCTTACATGCATAAGTCGACGCTGATCTATCTGCCGGAGAAACTGCTTCGGTTATTTTCTAGGTAAACGGAAAAAAAGAAGAATTGCAGGAATTGCAGAGGGGATCTTGATAAATTGAATAAATGATTGGCAGAGCGAAGTGTGTTGGCTTCAGCGGATGCACCAAGTTTTTTTTTTCTTAGTTATTAAGGGGACCACTGCAGCGTGATTCACCAAGAATCATTGATATCTTATCAAAAGTTCATCACACATCGAAAAATGGACTTTTTAAAAAGTCACTTGTCGCAAGGTTTCAGGCGCACTTTTGATCCGATTACGTCTCTCGACGTCTCATTCTCTTTGGAGAGCAATCCTTCATAGTGGGAATGAGGGAAATTGGAAAAAAAAATTTTTGGACCAAGTTATCAGCAAAAGAGTGACCAGATTGTCGCTAAATTTCGATAACTGACCTTTCTTTCTCAGTTTCCCTCAATCACATGATGAAGAATCGCTCTTCGAAAAAAATGAGACGTAATCGAATCAAGTTTTTTAGAAAAGTCAATTTTTCGATGTGTCGAATGAACTTTGGATAAGATATTAATGATTCTTGGAGTATGTAGAATTTGTTGAACCACGAATTAGACCCGCCTGCCCGGATTTCTTTCTAATCGCTCTATTGGAACTTATATTTCGACGCAAAAAAAAAAAAAAAAAAAACTTAGCCACACATATCAAAGAATGAATAGATCTAGAATCTAGCTTAGATCTATCGTATTTTACTACGGCCTGGGTCCAATGCCCGACCTTTTCAATACGATCGATGATATTCACGGTATTGAATTGAAAAAGGATGGAATACTTGACGCACGATTCGGACATCGACGCTTATTTGTTTGGGCATAATTTCTGTACAAACATAAAAAAAGGATGTAATCGAAAATCGCAGGCTCGATGCGAAACGGTGTATCGCATTTTCTGGGTCATCCGAAGAGGCGTGTCGAAAGATCGACTTCCGCCTCGTTTTGCAGGCTCGGAGTTTCTGAGTTTCCGGTTTATCGTAGGTGGATCCTTTTTGAAGCTGATGATTAATCAGAATTATAGGTTTGTTTGAACAACCCTTAATAAGAACATTAAAGTACGGCAAAAATGAAACGCAATTCGAGTAATAATACAGGATAAGTTTCCGGTTTGAAAAAGTACTAATTGCCAATTTCAATCCTACACATGGATGGATGGATGTTACGGAACTTCATAATAAGCCAGATGAGTCAGAGCTCGAAAAGTGACACTTATCCGAAAGATGTTGGCCCATTTCCGGGTCTTTTCTTTTTCCCAGTCAATTTTTGTACAGTTTTTCTTCCTTTAATTCTCCAATTCTCATTGTTTGGCAGAGTAATTTTTGTCGAAGAAAAACTTCAGGCACCAGGAAGCATTCGAACCCCCCGACCTACGGATCCGCAGATAACAATATCGCGGGAGATTTGATTATCGAGATATCTTTTTGTTTGTAGCATGCAGCTATTGTATGGAGACGGTGAAGTTTGCTCGTCGTCATGTTGAAGAAACATTTCCCTCACGTGTAACCCACATTCTTTTCGATATCCATCTCGGTTTTAAACCACGTTTTATTATATTCATTTTTTTTTCTATCACCTGAGAATCAGAGCAGCTGGTATAAATCCAATTCGTCGTTGTCCACGCGGTGTGAGTGTATCATCGAAACTTTCTGGAAATCTAATTACTAATTTCGTGGGAAAAGTAACTTTTCGAGCCTGATCCAAGCGGAATGCACAAATTTAGTTTCTTCGTTTAATTTTCTCCGCAAAAAAGTGACATTGACGTTGCTCTTATAATCACAGACATAAATGATCGAATACCCAAAGAATATCTATCAATTACGATAACTAGACAAGGAACGAAAAATCTAAGCTAAATACCACTTTTTTTTTCATCCTATATCCGCGTTCAAACTTCTTACCGATTCGTTGATGCGATTCTTTCCTTTTTATTGAGTCGATTAAATGGGCGATGGTCAAGTTGTCTGAGATTTAATCGGTATTTCAAACACGCTTTGGAATGGAGATAAGAAAATAATCTATATCGACTCACTTTCCATCAATGTCTCTTTCTCTCTCTGTGATTCGTATGTGATCGAATCTTTCTCCTCGATCTCACCGTTGGAACTGAAATTGATTATTCTATATTTGATCAATTATACAGCAATTATTATTTCTAAACAATAGAAAGTATAAAGAATTTTTACTCCAGAAGTCGAGTGTATATAATCGATCAAAGGGATCAAATTTACATCTTCACACTTCATAAATGAGGTGTAAAAAAATTACTGTGTGAAAATGTTGTGTTTGAAATTTTTTGTTGTCGATCGATTGATTATCTCGCTGCAGTTAGCCCGTGGTAAAAAATGATTGCGGTGAAATTCTGATGGAACATAAGAAAGGTTTTGAAGAATAAAAAATTTCACCTTAATTCAGTGTCTCTAGGTGTTGAGTCTATGGACCGAGTACGAACGCGATAGTTTCTCAATTATTTTATAGGTCACACGTATTTCGGTTCCACACCTAATTTACCGAGCCCGAGCCCGAAAATATGATCTGTAAATTACTTTACCGACAATTTATTGTAAGAGTGATAAAGTGGAGCACGTACCTGCACCTTGAAACTTGGCACGAATCGCGTTAGCGACGGTAGCTGAAAATCAAATTTCGAATAAATAAAAAAGTTCAACGTTACAGTTTGATCCGATCGATTTATTGGACCCGGAATAACTCCGGTCCAAATGAAATATCTGTTCGAATTGGTTCATCGGCACGGCGTAAATTTCTCCTTCTGCAATTGATCTGTACTATCGATAATCACACGTTAGAGAGCAAATGATCGTACATATATAGAACGAACTCGGAGGAATTAGGTAGTTAAAAGTAGAAAATAGAAAATAAAAATAAACATTTTTATTTTAAACAACCTTGAAGTGTGTTGCAATAGTCAATTCGTATCGAATCTATCCAGCATATACGGTATACCTACGAGATGGAGGCATAAAGAAGTGTGGAGTCACTATATACTCGTTTTATTTTTATTTTTATCAAACTGGACCGATGATCGAGTGAACCCATTTCTCCCGTATCATCTGCTTATCCATAGTTATACCTACTTTCCTCCGAGAATGAAATGTTGTAGGTATGCTGCATCCGCAGGAGTAGTTCGAACCTCGAGAAACCCGTATGAGGAACATACAGGTGTAATCGATTTTTATTTTACATTATTCGAACATCTACATATACGTGATATAAAAATATCTGCAAATTTAATGGACCATTGGAGAAATGTTCTTTTATCTGTTATGAAAAAAAAGAACCTTATAGATGCACGTCCTACTGCCTCAGGCAAATGAAACACGATGCGATCGACACCTCGATCTTCGGACTTACCGGAGATTTGAAAAATTCTTGAAAATTATGTGGTGATTTTTTATTTACTGATTTGAGTGACACAATCGTTTTTTCGATTGCAGTGATTCGAAGTAAATTCAACTTCATTTGGTTTCATTTAGAAAAATAATTTTTCCAATTCGACTCAATTCAATCTATCCGGGGATTTTTATTTGTAACGATCGAGTACCTGAATTTTTTTGTCATTTTTTTGCATCTGATAATTTGAATTATTGAATTCAATTCAAACTGAATTTTTCTCAACTTAACTTGATTTGTTCTGACTCCCAATGATACTCGACAATTTACTCGAGTTCAAGTTGAAATTCGAAGAGTTCGATCCACGTGTTGTATACCTATATCTTCTGTTGATTAAAACCAGTTCACAAAATTTTCGTGGGCTCCAATTATTTCAATTTGAACTGGTTTTGATTGATTCATTAGTTTCCCAGTATCCCAATTATTCCTCGTTAATTTTTTTTCCACGTCTATTGGCCCATCGTGAATCTACAATTTTTAAGTGGGTTCTGAACCAACAGATTCCAGAGTTTTTTGTCGCAGAAAAATTTCAGAGTCTCCAAGGGAGATTTGAACCCACGACCCACAGATTCGTAGGCAAGTCTCTTACCCACGCGGCCACCGCGATTCGTTTAAAACCAAAAGTGAGTCCCGTCGTCAATATTGAGTACTTCGAGATGAGATAAAAATCGGAAAAAAATCAACCACAATCAAGATGATAAGAGTATTCATTTTCAATAATAATAATTCTCAAAAGTTATCAACAAATTGTTTAAAAAAATCATTGTTCAACAAATTTCCTGGTGACGTTATTTTTTTTTTCATGTCAAATGAATTCGTTAATCTTTCCGAATACACATGAATTTTTTCAGAATTTTGTCACTTTTTTTAAATTCCCTATTTCGATTTTGAAAAATGGAGAGAAAAAATCTGAATTTTGGATATGTTATTGTGGAAACGATGTAGATTACAATTCTGAAGTTTCCCGAGCGTGGAACTAATAGTTTTGTAAATACAGCCTTTAGAAATTTCCGAAAACAGAAATTTAAAAAAAGTGTCAAAATTCTGAAAAAATTCATGTGTATTCGGAAAGATTAACGAATTCATTTGACATGAAAAAAATAACGTCACCAGGAAATTTATTAAACAATGATTTGTTCAAACAATTTGTTGATAACTTTTGGGCATTATTATTATTGAAAATGAATACTCTTATCATCTTGATTGTGGTTGATTTTTTTCCGATTTTTATCTCATCTCGAAGTACTCAATATTGACGACGAGACTCACTTTTGGTTGAGATTGGCCTGTACATCCTTAATCGACGTCCCCGTTGACTGTCATCCAAAGAATATTCACATCGTATAAGGGACTCGAATTATAAGTAAATTCGGCCCATTCATGAGATGCACATTTGATGCTTTTTGAGGTAAAAGTTCGATGGCAATGCGTTAAAATTGCCGTTTGAATAAGTTAAGAGAGTGTAAACCGTGAACCTTATCATGGGTAATAGTAAAGAATTCGTCGCGGATACACAGACTTCAGTGACAGTAAAATCCGTGCGTTGAATGCCTTCGTGCGTTTCTGTCAAGAAACTAAGAAGTGTTATTGTATCATGTGTTCCGTACAGAATGCTGAATGGCGTGTATACAAAATTGTAAAAAAAGAAAAAAAACAGGGTAGTCAAGGTATGCACATATATCTATGTAAGAAGGAAGCTGAATGGACAAATTTACCAGCTAATATTTATATTCTACAAAATACAATACTGAGGTAAACAATGACAGATGAAATAACGATCCTGACGAACAGTATAATCGTCGATTCAACAATGATATTTTTTCTGTCTTTTTTCACTTCTGCGAAATTCAATTTAAATTTCGAACGTTAAAGGATTCTTTTAATTTTTATTCCCTAAGGCTTTTAGAATCGCGAGAATTGGATAGTATATTAGTTCAATTCAAACCACGACGCGGAAGATCCGGAACTCCAGAAGAGTCTTGGAATTTCATATAAATATATGTGTGCGGGTATGTGTGTGGATAATTTTACCTATCCCAACCCTAATGATACCAGGTTAGTTCATACATTACGTTTGTACATAAAGACTCCCAAGATAAAATAAAGACCCAAAGTGCCGTTGGCTATTGTTACACCGCAGATATTTCTTTGTTCGTATACATAAACGTCTTGTATATATTAACTGCAAAACTAAGCTAAGATTCGTTCGTTGCGGTTTGCACACTGATGTAGGGTGAGATCTTGCGGCCGAGCGAGAGGTGCGATAAGAAAAAAAAAACCAAATATTCTTATGCACTATTGCTTTACGATGTAAAATGAGAAACTGAAATTAGTGAAAATATGATATTCGCAACCACGTTGCAAGGCGTAATCGCTTTTTATTGCGGGTTTCCGGACAATTTTCCGCTACGATAAACTCACCTTGCCCGCAGCTTGCATCTGATATACGCCTGTATTGACAATATTAAAACAACCGATTCCTTGACCGATACCACCATCGCTAAAAAATCACAATCGAATTATACAGACTGTTGAGCAGTTCACCCGCCCATGGACGACAATTTATATTGCAATATTATTCTATCTTGTTCGTAATCTGGAAATTCATACCGTCTGGAATTTGTTATTCATGAACTGGTCTAGATAACGGATATTATTGATTACAATTATAAGACACATGGGTCAATTACGTGTAGAACGAATGGGGATGTATTTTTTGTGAAGCTCGGCGTAGCTAATGGCAGCATCATAGCTTTTGTCAATTCACGCTAAATCCGAATGATGATAAGTAGGTGATGGCTGAGAACGGTGAATATTTATATACAACACATGCACGTAAAATTCGTGTTTTTGACCGTCTGAAATGAGATCAAAGTCACGGTTTTTTGACCGGATAAAGAAACAGAGAAAAAAAATGCGGCACGGAGAAGAAAGTGCTGCCCCTGGCCGAAAACGCTGTTCTAACGTTCTATGTTATAAGCACTTTCGCTCGTTTTTAATGCATCTGTTTGTGGAAAATAGCATATGCACCACGGGAACGACGCTGCGTTTTGTTCTTCTCTATCTTCTGTCTTCTGTCTTCTAAATTCTAACTTCTGTCTTCTATCGTCTATCTTCTATCGTCTATCGTCTATCGTCTATCGTCTATCGTCTATCGTCT
>JAFFZH010016218.1:0-49657 GCA_018420115.1 Euura saliciscinereae | reverse complement strand
TGTCTTCTGTCTTCTGTCTTCTGTCTTCTGTCTTCTGTCTTCTGTCTCCTGTCTTCTGTCTTCTGTCTTCTGTCTTCTGTCTTCTATCTTCTATCTTCTATCTTTTGTCTTCTATCTTCTATCTTCTGTCTTTTGTCTACTGTCTTCTGTCCACTGTCTTCTGTCTTCTATCTTCTGTCTTGTGTCTTCTGTCTTTTGTCTTCTATCTTCTATCTTCTACCTTCTGTCTTTTGTCTTCTGTCTTCTATCTTCTGTCTTTTGTCTTCTATCTTTTGTCTTCTATCTTCTATCTTCTGTCTTCTATCTTCTGTCTTCTATCTTCTGACTTCTATCTTCTGTCTTTTGTCTTCTATATGCTATCGTTTGTCTACTGTCTTCTATCCCGACTAGAAATTCAATCAGGGGCGAAGCAGGCGGGCGTAAGGCCCTGATAGCAGCCTGATGTAACGCAAGGTTCCACATGATCCTGATCAGGCTCTAGTATTTAGTAGTACTGCCTGATCAGGCCCATGTGGAACCTTGCGTTACACAGGCATGCCTGACTTAATTTCTAGTCGGGATGTTCTATATTCTGTCTTTTGTCTTCTACCATCTGTCTTCTGTCTTCTATCTTCTGCCTTCTGTCTTCTATCTTCTGTCTACTGTCTTCTTATCTTCTATCTTCTCTCTTCTAACTTCTAACTTCCATCTTCTATCTTCTACCTTCTTCTACCTTCTGTCTACCACGTGGACAGGTGATGACAGTGGGGGCTATTCTCTTCGAATCTAGGTGTACGACGCACGTTTAACAATTCTCTGAGTTCTGAAGTCTTCCAAAGGCTCCAATCTGAATATTGTCAGGAATTCATTGAATTCGAACTGACTTCCAGAAATTTCCAGTATCTTCCAAGGACTTCCGAGATCAGCGTACCTACATAGGACTTTCCAAGTGAAAAATCCTTGTAGGATTACACTTCTCAAAGCTATAGATTTTGGCGACGGATATAGTATAAGTAAGACTATAAGATTAAAGAAAATAGAAAAAAAGATGGGCCTCGCTTGCATACAATGGGAATTCAAGTATTTCCTTCCTAGCTCGCTTACAGAAAGAGTAGAGGGACGCGTTAAATATATACTTCTCTAGAAGAACATCCTGCTCACAGTTGTCAGCCTGTTTCTGGTGGTCGCTAATTTACATGCCGTGTAGGATGCCCGACAAATTAACTGGGATTATGATTCTGATAGTCTCATACAGCCATCGAGACGAAAAGTGTGCAGATTGAAAAGCAAATACCTTGTCTAAGGATTTGATAAGGTCACTGCCATGGATTTACAGAACGTCTCATCATAAGTAAAATCTAGGTAGAGGGACTTTTCATAATCATTTCAATTTCAGGTGTACAAGTGATTTCTAATTTCTAATGGCTTCGATTGACTCGCGAAGAATTTTTTTAAATTATAGAAAATTACAGAGAATATCAAAGAATCCTGGATACTTTATCAGAAATCAGTGTATATATCTTCTCGATAAGAACATTTAAATATGTGTCACAGAGGTGCATCGACTTCCCAAATACAGCTGTAAACAGTCAAGGAAATCTTTCTTCGTCCTGCAATATTATCAAACGTAGTACCTAACTATCCATAACCAAAATTATGATCGTAATTTGTAGTAAATAATACTCTTGAATCACATGAATACTGTAACAAGCCATTACACGATGTGCTATGCAGTATCCCCTGCGGGTCGCTGCGACCTTCAGCACTGTAATTCTTACGAGATACTTTGGTCAACTATCTCCATGCCACTGTTATTCTACAGGATAGCATATATTGTAGCCCAATAATTCAAGGTGCAATCATTGAAAATGATGACTGTGAAAAACCTCAATTTTCTCTGTTCGTACTACATAACAATAATAAAAATCGAGGGGTGAACCACTCTTCATAGTCCCTTGAAGCCCCTTGAAGTCCTCGAAGTCCCTGAAGTCTTGTGTATGTCATTCTTCGAAGTGAAGATCCAATTTTAGGAATCTAAGGGTCATCTTAGTAATGTCAAATTCGATCCTATAATATTATGAGGTCATAGTATCTTGACATTTATTTTTCGAACCTCGAGAAGCAATCACTGTAAGAGTGACTGTGACAGTACCTCCATATTATCCGCAAATTCTTAAATTGTATTTTAATTACCTACTAATATGCGATTTCTTTCGATGTAGCATCGTATAAGCGGTAAGTGGCATAAAACGCGAATATAACAATTTTACGCTTACTTTATTACTCGAGGCGGCACGGCATATCGCACCAGGCCCGGATTCATGGTAAGTACCGTGCTCGATCTTTTATACCGTCTATTCTAGTCATTTGTAACGATCTCGTTGAGCAAATAGAGCCGAAAATCCGTGGATATTTCTTTTGTGAAATAACTTGATAAAAAAATTAAACGTCGACCATGCCGACTTGATATACCAATAGCGGTTCTAACGCCTATTACGAGCCTCGATGTGGCTTCGAATACAAGATCACTGAAAAAAGTGAATGGATTGGACGGATGATTAGATCCAACGAACTCCGGAAAACTACAATCAGAAGAAGATCAATGAGCTACTGAACCACGCGTTGTACTACGGTTCCCTTTTTTTTTCACTCGTCTGCAGAGTCTCAAGGATGTGATCTTATTTCTTTATTTTCTTTTTTCTTGGATCACCTCTCCGGTAATTATGTACCGAATGAACAATTAAAGACAGGAAGAGTCCTCGACTGATGACTCGTCGCTATTTCATCACGTAATAATCTCCAGCATCCTCTTTATATCCGCTCGCCTCGCTGATTGTATCAAATGAAGCCGTTAATAACAAAATTTGCGCCTCACTGTATAGAGACAAACATGATATTATATCTCGGTGGTTCTACAGAGTTCAGAACCCGATCGCCTCTAGGTCCGCATCATACACATGCTGGTATATCGCCCTATAATTTTCGCCGAACCATCTTTTTGTTGCTGGACCGGTATCTGGGTTGGGAAATATTCTAGTGTATATCATTTGACAAAGGAATAAAGTCTAATAACCCTAGCTCTCGGTATTTTTCACAGCTACAGAAGTACCGCAGCTAATACTCTCTAATCAGAATAATGAGCGAAGCGAGGAGAAGTGTCCATCGGACAATGAGCGAAATATGATAAGGAGACGGAATTCGAGACAACGGCGAAGCTATGCTGTGAAGAGAGATATCTCACTCGTGGGTGTCTCAGTCCGGCTTCACTCCTGAATATATGAGGCATATATTTACTGGTACTTAGAGCGTGCTCTGCCCCGTGCTAAGATCACGGTTGCAAAAAGTGGTTCGTTGGTAATTACAAATTTATACACGGTTCATAAATGGGATTTGTTTATCTTATTATCCCCGCGAGAGTCATGCAGGCGGGGTATAATAAACAGAGGAATTTGTTGGCTTAACGCTGCAGAAGAAACGGATAGCTCAGGTTTTTAACGTAGACGACGAGCTCGCGCAGGTGAAATGGTTAAAGATATCCGAATCAGACTGACGTGGCAGTTTAATGCGGAGGAGCGAGCCGCTCGACCAATTACACAGATAACGAGATCACAATCGAAACGTGAAAAAAAAAACTCTCTGATGGCTAAATAAATTTTAACAATTTAAATTATCACATTACAAAGATAATGATCGACGAAAATGTTCTTAACGAGACGCAAATAAGAATAGAGCAAAATATTTTCTAATCTCTAACTGCTGCAGGTGGATGAAGATAAGATTTGTCAACCGTTTTAACCGAGTTGAGATAAAGGGGGGAAAGTTAAACCGCGAGGATCTTAATATCCGTGCTTAAACTACGTGCTTGAAAGTTTGAAAGAGTTGTAAATAGTGTATAGTTATCTTTTACGCTTATTCAGTTCACTGGATGTGGATAAGAAGTGAACAAAGAGCGTCGCGTCTGAATGATATTATAATTGAGGAAATTAGAGAGCGGAAAGTGTAGAATTTAAGTCTCGATCATGTGACCTTGAGCTATAACGTTATCCCGTTAGGAAAGAGCGAGTGAATTATAATCCAAGAGGATATAAAAAATTGTGTAGACTAAGTCAAATCAGTTGCCAATTCGAAAAGACCAGAAGATATATTCTTTGTATATATTGAATCTTGTCACGTGTTCGAATAAATTTACATGTCATGAGAAAGTGAGTAAACAGTTTTACCGAACAAATAAACGTGAAGAAAGTGCTCTTGAGGTTCTCAAACAAAGTGGCTAATCATTGTATCTAAATTTAGATTGGACCCACTTGCCCGTGGGCATATAAAATAATCAAAGAATGCGAAGCAGGTACATTCATACATGATGATGCTTTCGAGCTAGTCTTCCGGCACATCGAACCGCCACGAAGGTCAATGTCAAGAATTTATTACCGATCATATTAAGCCCCTGATTATCAAACAATATAATCAATAGGTCAATCACGTAGGTGCCTCGATTTTATTTAACGGAATCGATCATAGTCCAGTCAGTATATAAAAAAAAAAAACTGCCTAGATTTTGAAATCGGCGCGTTTTTCAGGTTTAATTCTAAAAATATCGATTTTTGGAAAAAAATGATGGAAACCAAAGTTGTTGAAAATTTGATTCTCTATAAGTTTGGTTATATTCATTATAGCTGAAAAGTTGAAAATAAACGAGATAAGGCAATTTTTTGAATTTGGAACGTTCTTTTAAGTGTAAATAAAAAAATATCAATCCTACAAGAAAAATTGTAAGGACCAAACTTGTAGCGGACCGAATTTCCTACAGCTTTTGTTCTGCCGATTTTTCGTTAAAATAAAAAATGGCCGAGTTATTTGATAAAAACCGTTTTTTTTCGAAAAACAAAAACACCTCTCGAAAAAAAGCAAACGCACAATTTGGTTGCCATTTAAAATTTACACTCCCAGTGACCCCCCTGAGGGCATAGAACAAGAAAATCGCGCCATGAAATTTTTCGAGGGTCAAAGTCTACATATTATACTGACTGGACTATTATGGGTTCACAACAAGTTCAATCCTCTTCTTTACCGTTTCAACCTCAGAAGAAACAGATAAATAAATATCTAGAAATTACTGCAAGATGAACGAAAGAGTTTATAATGGGATTTCAATCGTTTGAAAGAGTGGCAAACTTTCTTAATTGAAAAAACTGCAGAAATACCATATATGGCAGATTGGAACTCGCATGTGAGGCCTTAATTAATATGGGTTATCGTTTATCCTATACCTATAAATCTCTCTTTCGTTAAAGAAAAAAGGATACCTTATAAATACCCACTTAGTTTCCGATCATTTACTACTTTCACGACTTTACCTACACCGCGGAGATTAAAGATTTATAAATGTAGAAATCTAGAAATCTCTGATTAACGGAAATCTAGATATCAATGATCACGTACATCTCGTTATACTATCTTGATCACAGTTGAACAATAATTGTCCACTCGTCGTGAACAGATAAAAAAAAAACAAGTTAGTAAATCGACCTGTAAGTATTAATTCGAGGGGAAAACAACTCGAGATTTGTCTGACACATTATTTTTGTCTTTCTGTAAAATTTACTATTTCAATTTATTTTTCTGGTGGCAAATTTTTATTTTCATTTTTCTCTTTATTCCAACCAAATTTTTTTTTCAAATTTCCATTCAATTTTTTTTTTTATTTCTCACTAATTTTTTTCTCCTCATTATTTCATTCATTTCTTCGCTTATTTCTCATTATTTCATCAATTTCCTCGGTTTATTTTTTAATATTTCACGAGCTATTGACACGTTATTTTGGGTCCTCGCTCTTGCCGATAATTCAATTTCGATCTCCGAACCTCTTCTCATTGAGTTGATCGTTATGAGTCGGTACTCCTCGACCGTAAGTAAATCAAGGTATTCAGTCAGTATGTTCGGTCCTAAGATCGATCGAACTCTACCGATATGCGTCTATGAGTCTATATATACCGAACAAAGAATTTCCTCCGATCTACTGCCGGGCTTGTAACACCGGACTTATCGATCGCACAGAAATTGCCAGAACGCGCAATAGCTTTGGAATCGGAAGAACAAAAATCGGTAATTATACAATTCCATCGATTCATAAAATTCGATGTATATTTTGTGATTAAAAAAAAAATTAATTTCGGGTAAAAATAAACACACACAGAATATCTAGATCGTTTATTCGGATCCATGTAGCTCGATCTGTTGAAAATTGTGTGAGGTAACATCGCGTGCACACCTGGTCACTTGGTCCGTGAATAACAGCCCTCTTGTATACCACCTGTCATTTATTCCTCGACTTGACAGTTGTGGTTCTTCGGTAAATTTCACCTGGCTAAATGGCTAAATGCTCGATATTTTATCAAATTGTTTGAAAATGGCGACTGAAAAAGATTTGATCAACGGTAGGCGCTGTGAATAACTGCAAGAGATTCGACGTTTTACGTTGTATAATCTCGTTGTTTGTATAATTTTCAGCGGTAAGAGATTCCTTGGAAGCTGACGGTAAGCTGGGACGTATGAAGGCGGAAATGCGGACGGAGGTCATGAAGCTCTTGGACGGATCGAGCAGGACCCAAAAATCCCATCGACCAAATCCTCCGCACGATGTCCTGGTCATAAACGAATTAATTCGTGAATATTTAGACTGGATTGGATATAAATATACCTCGACGGTATTGATTGCAGGTATAACACGTCAACGGCTCCGTGTTTCGTGTTTTGAACGGAAAAATCCTCTTCTGTCCCCTTTAGCAATCTATCTGGAAATGATAGGCCTCCACAAAAGACTTGAAAAAAATCGTTTCATCCAACTTACCGGTTATTCGATTATTAACAGGATCGAATGAATATTTTTTTTACCGATTGAGATTAAATTTTGGTATTATATGATTGAATTGTATTATTGAATGAACCAAATTTCGAAATGGCACACATTTTCGCAAGATCAAGTAACAGAGAAAGTTGAAGTAACTTAATTTGAGTAAATTCTTACTACTGAGTAAGAATTCTGAAATATTCTGTTTAGTTAATTTTTTTTTTTTTTTTTTTTGATCGAATGAATGTAAATGCAATTTAAACTACAATAAAATCATAAAACGATCGAATAAATCCGAAAGGTGCCAAAACATCGTGAAATTTTTTATTTATGTTACAGAATGCGAGTTGCCAAAACAGCCAATCGAAAGAACCTTCTTAGCGCAAGATTTGGGAGTGAAAGAAAATGACAAATCGAAGAGTCTACCGTTGCTATTCGGTCTCGTAGAGACTTTTAAAAATTTGAAAAACACTTAGAAATAAAAAAAAATCACTATACGTTTACTCCTGTAATAATTTATTATTTAGAAAATTTGTGTAATAAAATATGTTTTATTTTTATTTATTATAGCTATTGACGATCATTCATTTTCCCATCTCTTTATTTTTTAATTTTTCTTTGAATGTCTTGGAGGATATAATTAAGGTGAAACGAAAGTCACGTGACCTCGATATGAGGCTGATGATTTACACTTGGAATTTTCAAACGCTATTTTCTCAGCCAAAACACATTCGATTCATGTGAAATTGATATCAATGACGTAAAAAAACTGAATGAAGGGCATGACGCTCGTGGATTTTCGAAAATCGAGACGTAATTACAGTTTTTTAACAATATTGTTCTGTAATCCAAGGAAGTGCTGCCTCTCCCCACGAGGGGCAGCACCTCCTCGGGTTACAGAACAATATTGTTACACAAAATTCTGATTATATCTTTCGATTTCCGAAAATCCACGATTGGCAGGCCCTTCATTAAGTTTTTCTACATCATTGATATCAATTTCACATCAATCGAATGTGTTTTGGCTGAGAAAATAGCGTTTGAAAATTCCAAGTGTAAATCATGTCGAGGTCACGTGACTTTCATTTCACCTTAATTAGAATCATTGAAACATTTGGATTTGTTTTTTAAATGTTTTATTTTATAATCTAAAACTACATTTATGTTGAAAGTACATATTACGAAAGTATAATATAATATAACACTATATTGAATTCTGCATTAGCTGACAAGTACTATTAATATTAATCGTTATAATCAGTTATTTATTCGATCATTGGTACAATGATTTGCGTCCCTACTACACTGTACATCATTTTCAGATAATTAATAAAATCAATTTCTTATCCTCGTCTTAATTACTGTCGTAAGGGGTACTGAGGTCGTGGAAATAATCGCTGGAAAATAATTATTTATATCGATGTTACTCAATAATCGAGGCTATTTATTTTATTATTCTTCCATCCGACACATAGACAGGAAACTAGGAATTCTCACACTGGCGACAAGGCTTCGAAGAAACATTATTCTCTCATTATCATAGTTCGAATGATAAAAATTATCATATTTTCTGCACATATTAAATTACGAATTACGATTAGAATTATTGACAATTTATTTCTAATACATACTCCCGAGACAGTAGTAGGTTCGATACATAAAATAAATATAACTTAAAGAGAATGAAAAAAAAAAACCTTTCTGTGTCATGATGGTCCAAAACTCGTTTCATCTACCGTCGTCATTTGTGTTTGGTCTTCTTCTTTTTCTTCGCAGGTTTATTCTTGCTTTTAGATTTCTTCGATTTCTTCTTATGCTTGTCTTCCTCCGAGCTCGAATCGCTGGAATCCGAATTAGAATCCGAGTCCGTCGTCGTCTCCTTCTTAACAGACTTTCGTTTTTTGTGTTTCTTATGCTTCCGTTTCTTTCTCTTTGGGGATTCGTCGGAGCTATCGGAGTCCGAAGACGAGCTTGGGGAGGAGCTTGAGTCGTCTTCCGTGCTCGTCGATCTCATTCTCTTCTTGACCACTTTGACCTCGGGCTCTTTGTGAGGCTCCGCGACTTTCTTTGCCACGGCGTGAGCCTTGTTATCTTCTCCCTCCGACTCCGAGTCGCTGGCCGAATAGTCAGGCTCGAAACTCGCCTCGTCCAAAACGCTGCGTTTGCGATCAGAAACCAGCCTCGGATTCTTCCTCTGCTTCTTTACCTCGGGCGCCGGCTGAGCTGCCGCCTCAAACGGCGGCTTCACAACAGCCAGAGACTTCTCCTTCGAAGTAGTAGCCTCGTCCTTGTGCTTCTGCTTCTTTTCCTGCACCTTTTCTTTGTCCTTTTTGTGCTTCTTCTCCTTTCGCTTTTTACGATCCTTGGATTTGCTCCTGCTCCTGTGTTCCTTCTTCCGTTTTTTGTCCTCTTTCACCTTCTTCTCCTTCTTTTTATCCTCCTCCTCCTCTTTCCTCTTAGCAAAGCTGATCTTGCTCGATTCTTCTCGTTTATAAGCTATCGGTGGAGTCCTCGTCTTCCTGTCTCTGTCTCTGTTCTCTCGATCGTTTCTATCGCTCCGAGAATCCGTTCTCGGATCGTTTCTGTTCACTCTGCTGAATTCTCCCCTGTCTGGTCTCGGCTCTCTGTCTCCCCTGGACTCGTTTCTTTCCGATCTCGACTCGTGCCTTTCGGTTCTGGGCTCATTCCTCTCTCTCGGTCTGTCGTTCCTGTCCCTGTCCCTCTTTCGTTCCTCCAAAAACACCTTGCGCTCAGGGTTTGAGACGATGGTCGGGGGATCTATGCGTCTTTCCATCAACGGTGAGATTCTTCTGTCTCTTCCCGACCTCGGCGATCTACTTCTGGACGATTTTTCTGTCTTTGATTCGTGACGATCGAGGAATCCCTTGACAGGAATCACTTTTCTCTCCTTATCGTCCTCCACCTTGTCTCCGAGTCTCTCCTTCGCCGATAATCTCGTTGGAGAATGAGATTCGGGAACGGGTTTGAACTTGGATCGATCCAGCTTCGCCTTCTTTAACGCTGGTTCGGTAATTTCAACGTTTCTCTCGTTCTTCCCAACGTTTATCGTTACGTTTACGCTCTTTCTCGGCGGCTCAGGCTCCAGGATTTTAGGTTCCGGATTTTGGTACAATATCTTACGGCTTTCGCTTATCTTCTTAATCTCTATGGGTCTGATGGCGTTGATAGCTTTCTGGAAAATTGCATTCTCCGCTCTCTTAAGAACCTCTGAAGTGACGACCTTGGTCGACTTTGACTCATCCGCCGATCCCTTGTCCTGTGGGGATCCTGGGACGCCGTCCGACTTCTCGGCCGTCTCGTCCCTCTCCCATTTAGAGAGTTCAGGGACCGGCGCGAGGAACTCGTCCTTTTTCGGAGACTTCTCGACTTCCGTTTGCTCCTGCTCTTCGCCTTCCGGTTCGGTCAGAGCTGCGGAGTACTTTTCAGCAACTGTTGTTTTTATCTCCGTGTCCTCCAGTCCCCCGTACAAAGAATCTGCCACCTCAGACTCAGATTTCAACTCCGGAATCGGTTTGAAATTCGGATTCACGGGGTTTGCACCGAACTCTCCGTCCTCCGGACCCTCGGAAGTTGCTTCGTCCAGCACCGGAGGCTCCGGATTGATGACTAAAGATTTCTTATCAAACTCCTGCTTGATAACCGGCGCCGTGACTATTTCAATGGGCTTTTCTGCCAAGATTTTTTCCGCCAAAGGTTCGGGCTTCTTCTGCGTTTCAACCTTGACCTTTTCCTCCACTGGCGGCGGAGCTTCCGTCTCATTGTTGACGACTTTGTGCGCCTCGTCTTTGGCCGCTTCTTTCAACGCTGCTTTCTTCTCTTTCTTTTTCTTCTTCTTTTTCTCTTTTTCATCGGCGTCCTTCTTCTTCTTCTTGTCTTTGATCTTCTTCTCTTTTTTCTTCTCGTCGATCTTCTCCTTGTCCTTATCGTCGTGATCTCTCTCTTTCTCCTTCTCTTTTTCCTTTTCCTTCTCCTTCTCTTTTCTCTTACCCTTTTCTGGCGTCTGATCCTTCGCCTCGTTCCTGGACTTTGAACGCATCGGACTTTGACTCTTTCGCAAACGCTTCCTGTCCACTGAGTGTCTGTCGAAACGCTCGTGACGCTGATGATCCGGCTCCCAGTCACGGTCTCTCCTGTCTCTCTCACGCCCGCGATTCTTATCCTCCACTCTGTACCGATCTCTGTCTTCTCTGTACCTGAAGAAGGAAATAAAATTCACATTCACATTGGCACAAAATTTTTCAACAAAACCAGAATCAATATCAACATCCAGCTATAATCACCTGTCCTTATCGTAATCTCGTTTCTCGACGATTCTCTCCTCCTCCCTTCGATCTCGTGGATGTCTCTCTTCCCGTTCCCTGTCTCTATCCCGATCTCTTCTATCTCGATCATCTTTCTCCTTCCCGCCACGTTCTTCTCGATCTCTAGGAGGTATGACGACCTTCTCCCTCTCCTCGCGCTCTCTTTCGGGAGGTCTCCTGCTGTCTCTGTCGTCTCTTTCCCTCGGACGTTCCTCGCGTTCTCTAATTCTGAAACGAGACAGAGATTTTAGTTGAATCTGTGATGGTCCGTCTCAAGAATCGAATTACCTATCCTCTCTGATCGGCAGTCTCTCCCTCTCCTCCGGCTCTGGATCTTTCGGGGGATGATCTCGCTCCTCTCGTTCTCTGGATAATCGTATTCTCTCGCGATCCTCCTTCACCGGTCTTTCGGGATGATCAACGCCGGGGGGAGGAAGGTCGTAGTAGCCTTCGGTACCGGGCGGCGCTACATCGTCGAATCTTTTCGGAGGTGGTTCTCGCGGTGGACTAGTAAAGCGTTGCGGAGGTGGTCCTGGATACCTGTTAACAAACGATGAGGAGTCAATTAAACGGGGAAATATTTCGGGGGGCCTAAGATTCTGAATTGTCTTTTATTTTTACAAATTTAAAAATTATTTTATACTTTATCAACGTTGAACCCAATTTTAAATCGGGTTTTTATGTTTCTCTATTTATTTTTATTATTCTTCGGGAATAAACAAGGATAAATTAGCAAACAAGAATTAATGATTCAAGTATTTTATTTTTATCACCAACGTTGATGGATATTGTGAAAGGTTTTTATATAAATTTTTATACAGTTACTGTATATTAATATTAGGTAACTTAGTCGTTGGTTCTCTAATCCAGATTTTTTTTTCTTTGGATACACTAAGTTAAATGCATCGAATTAATTATTTGTTTCTTTGTTGATTTCTATTGTCACTATAATTAGGAACGATGAATTTTGTTTGATTCTTAGAAAATTGTTTGTTTAGATTAATTAATTAACACACCCTAAGATACTAAATACTGATTTTTCTATGTTAACAAATTTTTTTCACATGACTACAAATGAAACTATTATCACATATGAAATAACATAATAACAAACTATCAGTCATTTTTTTTTTACATGTTTAAATCTTCAAGGGGATTAAATATTTAGAATTATGTACATTCAAATTTTTCAAGTTTCATTTTTAGAGTAAAATTTTCAAATTTCGTATATCACGAAACCCTGAAATTATTCAGTTTGATAAAAACCTCAGAAACTCATGTCGACGTTGTCCGTTGATTTGAAACAGTTTTTTGCTGAAAATAATTAGTGGTATCATAGAAAATACTAAATCAATATTTGTAACAGGTTTTGTTACGGTCAGAATATCACAGAAAAATTATCAAAAGCTTCGTTACGGGTTCAAAGAAGATCGAAATTGTCTCATCTGATATAGAAACTTTAGGCATATTCGAACCGCACAGAGTAAAGGAAAAAAAACCCAAGTTATACATTAAGAAGCCCCGCCTCGATCTTGGATTAGAGCTATAAAATGAAAAATGTATATTTGATCACCCGGAGAACAAAATCTATTGTTACAAACATTGATTTGGTCCTGAATTCACCTGAATCAGAAACCATGCCGACATGTTGGCTGCGATAGAGTCAGGACCGGAAATCCAAGGCTGGTTTTTGTGACGATCAAAATTTCTTGCGACCTTCTCTCTTCGTTCAATTTTCTCAGTTTTGTCCAGGAATTATATTTGCAGTTTTTTTGTTCTCTTTTATTTCGTTTACATAACCAGTTTACAATTTAATTTTTTTGTATGATAATTTATACAACAGAAATAAGAAGTAGAAAAAAAAAATTGATAAAACTCATGAGAAATAAACAATACTGAAATAATCTCAGTTGTAGTTTCAATCTTAAATAACAATCGACGATTAAAAAACAATACTTGTACAATGAATAATTTTTCTGTTTAAATAATAATAATGTACAAAAAAAGCACAATTGTTTGTTCGACTGGTGCAAAAATATAAATTATTTTCGCAAATTAATTTTCCCCATTCATGTCTCAATTAAATAAATAATAAAAATTATCGTCATTCAATATCTGTTAAATTTTATATTCTATCTCAAGCGAAATGCAAAATTCTATCCGGAATTAAAATATATCAAGATTAGCGTAATTTTTGTTCTCTTATTGATAAAACAATTCAATTTCTCTATCACGTAGCGGAAATACGTTCTATAAACCCGCAATTCATCATACCTCAACTCGCAGTTCAGAAACTGCACACGTATCATATTGTGTGAGCTTGATTACTCATTTGGAAGAATCCAAATTTTTCTCATTTATCGCACACAGCGTTCAGAATAAATAACAATTTCAATTTAATTATGTAATTCATAGAGTAATCACAGGATCTGAATATTGAGAATAATTGACATACATATAATTAGAAATGTATTTTTCGAAGGCTTGGAATTCTTATGTGTAATAATAATTACTCCAAACAGAAGTCAGACTCGAACTTCTTATTACCGGTTGACAAAATCTGAATTCTATGCGAATGATGCAGTTTTTTGACAGCACAAAAGTAATGATTTCGTCATTCGGTGCGGAGTACCGGCATTTGAGTTTCTATATTAATTTGCATTAATTACGTAGTTTTCTGGTCAATACAAACAAATAGCGATCCCAAGGATCGAGGAACACACCATATATTGAAATTAGTGTCCCAAGAGGACAAACATTCTTTTTTAGAACATATGCGTCAGTGTTACAACACATTATGTATTGCAATAAAATGGAATCTTCTTAGTACGAAACAATTGACTGCAATATTTCTTGCCTGTGGTGAAACTCGAACGTAACAAGAAGATATATCGAGAGTGTTATCTACCTTTGTGTCCCTCAATACGTTATTACGAATTACAAATGATGTTCAATGAACAATATTCGGGTGAGGCATGGTAAAAAAAAAACGTTATTTTCCACGTTTAATCTCTTTTTCTTAATATGATCAGAGATACTGTTCTGTTATATCCAATAGCAAGTTGCAGAATAACAGAATCAAATTTTTTAATGCTTATTAAAACTCTATAGGAAAGATCACTGACTTTAATTTGTCTTAAAGTCGATCATATTATTTTTCAGAGATTAAGGTGCACAGACGTTCACGCATACAGAATTGCACATCAAACATACGCAGGTATTTATTATTTGAAAAAAAATGTCAATAAATTCTGTATCATGTTAGCATGAAATTTCGCATTGAGTGTTTTACTTTCTTCGTTCCTTCGTTTGATGAAACAACAAAGAAAGAAAAAAAACCATTTAGGACAGATTGTTTAAAAAGATCACGTGTTACAATCTCATTTTTGAAACATTGGGAAAACGAATAATACACAATTAACTGGATTGTTACATTAAATCGACTCGACCGATCAACTCCAAATCAATACTATGAGATCGAGGGATAAATTCAGTACAATGAATACAATGTTTTTCTATCCCACCCTGATCGGAATAATAGATTTTACTACGAACTCGGCGCAGTTCATAATCTAGTATATGACGTCGAATATGTCAACTATCAGTCTTTCATTTCTGCATCGGCTATTCTATTTCTACAGCAATAAGAAGTATCCGTTTCACACTCATTTTTGTACAGTTTAATTTCATTTGAAATTCAGAATCTAATGATTCTATAATTATCATTATCACAGTCAAGAGAATCAGTCTTCAATTTGTATAAAATATCATGTAAAAGTTTCTTCACGACTTCATTTGCTATATAAAGTATTAGGTATATATGAAAATCATGAGACGTGATGTATCGATCTTCGATACTTTTAACGTTAAACGATGTGCTCATAATTGAACAATGAGGATCCGGCGCAACATTTGTTGCCCTTAGGTGGGCCACGGGGCCATAGATTTTCAAATACCGGTGAGAAGGTACCTATGAGGGATGAATTTTCAAGTTCAACTAATTATTGTGAACTTCTCCCACTCTATTCTCAGTTGAAATTAATCATTGGGCAAATTTCTGATGCCGTAGAGATGAAATAATATGATTTCCGACAGAATTTTGACTCATATTTATAATGAAAGAGTATCTCCTGGTGGTGCGCCGGATCCTCATTGCCGAGAAGAAATTAACGCTGGACAACTATAGACAGGAGATTCTGGATTCGAATCAATCGTTCTTCCGTTATCGACAAAAGTACAGCGCTGTTTATATTATAAGATAACATGAGGGCATATTTTTGGCGAATAGTCAGATGTAAACGCTTGATGAAAAAAGAAAATTAAAAAATCAAGCGATAAAAATTATGATGTAGTATCGTTGATACGGAATCTTAGATATTAAACAGTGGTCATGAGTAGTAAACATACCTTACATCATTAGGTATGTACCTACTTTTTGAGATTCGTGTGTGGTACAAAACTAGAACTATCTATATATATATACATAACAATAAACATATCAAAAGTTTCTTAGCAGAAATCGAACAACATGTATCAAAGTGTTCAAAATGTTAATAGAAATATATATATATATATATGTATACCACCAGATGGTGATTTTCGTTATATATTTCGTGTGTAATAGTCTCTCGAGTACTATCTCAGCCTCCAAGTGCCAAGATTATCATGTGTTGATGTATATTAAGGGGGCACATACAAATAGAATTTCTAATAGAAGGTGCGAAGGACGAAGAATTATTATGTGTGTGTGTGTGAATTTCGTGTCCGAATTCGAAAAATTCTGATAGTTAAGGGTGATTAACGGAAAGGCATCCTAGCACCTTCAAACTCTATGACGATCGAAACATGGTTTTCAAAATTGATTCCCACATGGTGGCCACTTTTTTTCGGGAAAAAAAATCCCTGACTTTTCCCTGACTAGTTGATCAATTTTCCCTGACCAAGTTTGAAATTCCCTGACATTTCACTGATTCCCTGACCAATTTATGTTTTCCCTGACATTTCCCGGTTTTCCCTGACCGTGGCCACCATGTACCAGAATGTTTATTTTTTTTCATACTTAAATTTTGACAATGCTTCTGGATTATTTTTCTCTTTTATGGCATAGGGTTTTTTAATTTTCAATGATTCTTCCGGAATATGGGAATAAAAATGAACATCGAGTCAGTGAATTTTTCTTTTCCATATCCAGCAAGAGATCATTAAATAAATAATAATAATAATAAATATCAATTAAAAATCCGTTGAACTTTCGTGTTTTGTCATCAAATTTGTAGGTGCATCTCAATACATATACCTACGTATATTCGAATTGAAAAAACAAAATTAGGTAAAATTCCGTCAATGATCTTCGAGATAAAGATGTGAAAACATTTCTCTTTCCATCTACTGTTATGTGCCCCCTCAAAACCATCGATTTATTCCTATACATACGTAAAATATTTCTGTATATATATTCATCTAACGTACCACATTACATATCATAGAACGTGCATGGATAAATTGTGTGTGTTTGTGAAACCGTATTTTCTTTTTTCCACATGACTAAAATACATACATATACAAAAAATAGTTTCGAGTCTCGGTTAAGAAATAAAATCAGAATCATGTGTTGTAGACACAAAGACTAAAAGCTTGCGTTATAAAATATAATAATAACAATTCAGATTCTAGTCTTTAATCGAGACCGTAAACCGAGATTTACCCCCATTCGACCCTTTTCATTCGTAACGGTATTTGTAGTTGAGTATGCTTGGAATGGATACACGTGGCGTGACGAGTGACGAAAAGTAGAACTTCCGGCATGCGTTTTTTTTCGGCACGAACACTGTCATTCGACACTGTCCAATCAACGCGCCTCATTTTCTCCCGTCAAAGTTCATCTTTTCGTCACTGGATGGCGCTCGCGGTAATGCGATAGCGGCAACCAGGAAGTAAGAGGGAAGAGACCGATCCCTATGCTAGTCACTCGCCAAAACCTGCGTTGATATTTACGGCACTTTATTAGTACGGTATTCTGCCACTCGCAGTGCTGGTGATGCACGCCGGGTCAGTTGATGCCATGGTGGGGGGTTTGTTTACGTTTTGATTGGTCGTATGCCAAGATCACGTGAGGTCCTTGGGACCCGGCAATAACTCAGCCATTTTTGAGTTAACCGAAAAACGACTGGGACAAAAGTTGTAGGAAATTTTGTCCGCTACAACTTTTGTCTGAAACTTTTTTGCGTAGCCTCGATGTTTTTCGAATTACACCCCAAAAAAACGTTCCAAATTCCAAAAACTCGCATTATCTCGTTTATTTACAACTTTTCAGCCATAATGTATCCAACCAAACTTGTAGAAAATCAAATTTTCTACAACTTTTGTCCCAGTCGTTTTTCGGTTAGCTCAAAAATGGCTGAGTTATTTGAGAAAAACCGTTTAAAAAAAAAAAAACTTCGAAATCAAGCAAAAGCTCAATTTGGTCGCCATTTAAAATTTACACTCCTAGTGACCCCCCCGAGGGCATGGAACAAAAAAATCGCGCCATGAAATTTTGTCAGGGTTTGGTCGATTTTTGGGCTAAATTGCCTGGACTAATTGTACAGTACTAGAAAGAGCCGTGAATATCATCGCAGGTTTTGTAGCATGGGGATCGGTCTCCTTTCCCTCTTACTTCCTGTCGGCAAGCATAAACGAATCGACAAATAAAGTTATTAAAGATAAACATTAAAGTTGTGTAAATGTGTTGTGATAATATATTTACGTGTATCTGTATTAGAGAACTATTGAGGCAGAAATACCTGTTGTAGGAATCATAATAGTCTTTCCTGTCCAGTGGCGGAGGGCCCAGTGACATTAGCGGGGGCGGATGACTTCCGGCTCCAAGATGCGGCAGCAGTGGGGGTATATTGTGTTGAGGGGGTGGGTTCCGTGCTGGATATCTGGGCAGAGGTCTTTCCCTGGGTGGCGGTTCTCTGTCCCGATCTCTGAACTGGTAATCGTTTACCGGAGGTTCATTGTAGTAGCTGTTATACCCGTCACGAGGTTCTCGAGACCTCGGACGATCCCTTTCCCTCTCTCGTTGGAATCTGAAATAAATTCACAATTCAAATTCACGTTTTGTTTTCCCTAAAAGTTCTCTATAAAATTCATCGCCTACCTCGGCGGCGTTCGAATCGGCGATCTGTACCTCGGCGGAAGATCGCGATCTCGATCTCTATCCCTTTCTCTCTCACGTTCTCTTTCTCTTTCCCTCTCTCTATCGCGCGGTAAAGAACCTCGTGGAGATTGACTCCGAGAGTAAGATCTTGATCTGTGAATAAAAATTCGATCTTTAGTCTTCTTGAAAAGTTTAATTCGCCTCATTGTCCAATTACCTGCTCATCGAGAAGCTCCTGCTCCTAGATCTTCTCTTGGGTGTACGACTTCTTGCTCTGAGAGGCAGAGGGGATCTCGAGGCTCGTCTTTTCATCGGGGGACTCCGGGATCTGCTGATTCTGGGAGGCAGAGGCGACCTTCTGCCAAAGGATCTCGATCTGGATCGAGTATATGACCGAGATCTTGACCGACTCCTGGTTCGCCGTCTGTGCTTTCCTAATCTTCTGTCTCTCTCGTCTTTTTCGCGAAGCATTCGTTCGAAGGCTTCGAGTGGATCGTCTATTACGCTGTAAAAAAAATTGTTCAAAGATTAATTGAAGACTCTGTTTTCTCCGTTAAAGTCGACTTTAAAGACTCTGAAAATTACCCAGGCTGGTTTCCGTTGTGAATATTTCTGCCCATTCCCGGTGGCGGCGGTTGAACTCCTCTGTATCCTACTGTGACAAAAATCGGCGTTACTGAAACATTCTTTAAACGAGAAGGACTATCGATATCGGATAAAAACTAACTATGATGCATTCCACGCAACGGTCTAGTCGGCCCTGCGTATCCCCTGGGGGGCTGCTGGGGTCTGTATCCCGGAGCCTGATAGGGAGGTCGCTCGTATCTCGGTGGACCGTAATGCTGATCTTGCTGATGAGGATACATCGGCATTCTGTGTCCCATGTATGGATCTGGTAAAAGGGGTGTATTATGGGGAGCCATGTTTGGAGGAGGTTGATTATAGTTAGGAGGAGGTACTCTATCTTCACCTGGTGGAAATGGGAGGAGCGGAGGTTGCGAACTCGTCGGTGGCCCGTGGAGATGAGGTTCGTCGACCTGAAAGGTAACAAATTTCATCAAATCATTCAAATACAAGGTTTTATCCGATACTCCAGCCCTCCACTCACCGTGGGAGTCCCAGGTCTGTCCTCGGTGGACCTCCGGATGCCAGGATCGTACTGCATGGGTGGATAGTGGCCCTCGCCCGGCGGGGGTCTCTGGTAGTTTTTCGACATAGAATGATTAACCATGTGACCCGACTGCGGATATTCGCCGCGCTGGGATCTCCTCGGGGACAAAGATCGTCGTCGGCTCACGGTCCGCAGGTTTTCTATTCTGCGACCTCTCTCGTTGCTTCTGAGACAAGAAAACAAAAAGATAAAATATTGTTAAAATTCTGCCGAAGATAGAACTCGTTGAATCGTCGAAAATCGATCCAGACCTGTCCCTATGACTGTCTTTGCTGAAGCTTCTCTTCTGCTCTCTGGAATGTCTCTCTCCTCCGTAATCTTCGCGTCGTTCTTCTCGCTCGGTAACAGGAGGCGGTTCTCGTCTATGTTCTCTTTCTTTCTCAGGCGAACTTCCGATCGCTGGTATAGGTAGCAGTGGCTCGGTACCCGGGGGTGGTGGGACCTCGGTTTCTTCGTCCGTAGTCAGTTTGGTCATAGATTCGCTGTGTAGATCCGATTCAGAAGTGGATTCTGGAAGAACTGTACGAAAAAAAGGGCGTAAGAAATCACGAAATAAAATCCATTCACGGTGATCAGCTTCTAGACCCACCAGGCGCCATTGGTGGTGGACGATGGAGGTCAAAGTCTTGAGGAAGCTCGTCTAACTGCGGCTTCTGTTCAACAGGCTCAACTTTCGGTCCTGGTACACTTTCTTGAGCCACATTCTGCGTCGTTTGAGCGGGAACCACAGGAGCTGCCTGCTGATTCTCCGTCTTGATCTGTTCCGCCAGGATCACAGCTTGAGCTCTCTGCATGGCGGACCTGTAAGACTGTCTTTTGGCGTAGCCAGTCTCGTTTTTAAAATTAGAGACCGCATTCCGGAGGAACCGATTCGGAATTAGAGTCTCAGGGGAGACGTCCTTCTCGTTACAATCCGGACACTCGTGTTCTTCAGATTCCAGCAGCACGGTTCGAACACCTGAAGAATTGAATAAAAAGTTTCTTCAATAATCCAAAGTTGAGCATTTTCATCTATGCTTACATTCGTCGCAGAATGAGTTTCCGCAGCAAGGTATCATGACGGCATCGGTCAGCAGGTCCTTGCAGATCGTGCAAACCAGGTCTTCGGGTATTTCTAGTTTCTCTGCGACTGGTTCTGGCTCCTGGGAGAAGGGGGGTCGCTCTTTCTTCCCCTCTTTGTAAGCTTGGCTGAAAATTAACATCCGACGTTAGATACACGGGTCTCTACGATGATTCAGCATTCGGTATGATCTCTCACTGGTCTATCGCTGGAACGGCATACTGCCCGGTCGGAGTCATCATGGCGCCAGGTACGAGGGGGCCTTCGACCGGAACCATAAAGCTCCTGGGTATCCCGGTGCTCTTTTTGATGTCGATCGGCTCCTGGTTGGACCCGAGCGGACAGTTTTTTATCCAGTGCCCAGCCTGGTGACACTTGTAGCATCTGTAATTCGGAGGCACGTCTCCGGTCTGATTGGCGCCTCTGATTTTCATGTAGCTGTAAATCATAGATTGTTAGTTGTTGTCATGGCTGATCTCAGGCTCAGACTCACTTAGACGGATCGTAGTCCTGAGTCGACTGAGTCATCATAGCTCGAATTTTGTCATCTTCGGAGCCGTCCAATCGCGTGAGATCCACGGATCTCCCCATGTTCGACTCATCCTTGGAACTTCCTGTGGCTTGTCCTTCGTTTCTGTCCCATGAACGTTTTTGCTGGATGGTCAACGGCACTCTGGCTATTATCAGACTCGTGTTCTTTGCTATCAGCGCATTATCGTCCGTGTAATCTGTAATGGTAGAAAAAAAATACATCAATAAAACATTCCAGAGGCCCGTTTCATTCATACTGTGAACCAATGGCATCGTACAACTTATTCAATCTATGAACCTGCAGAATTTTAACGTTTTGAATGTATTTTTGGGGCTTGCTGCAATTATAGTGAATGAATAACGGTGATTGAGAGATTGACGATTTCATTACCATCCTTAGTTTGTGCGTTGGTTATTTGCAGGTCAAAATCCGTGTTCTTTCCGATCCGTTTCTGGTGAAAGATCGCCTTTTTTAAATCGGCTACGGAAATGTGTAGTCCGTCGAACGACACAGTGTCGTAGTCCAATGTGGACTTGAATTTGTAGTGCACGGACATCGTGCTATGTGAGCATGCTGAAAAATTGATAAGTTTAACGGCTGAATGACTTCGAACAATGTATCGTTGGTCCAAATAAGAGTCAGTCCCAATTTCAGGTCTTTCTTATCAATGAATCGAGCCCAAAATCAAACTTGATTCATTTTCTGAACAATAATATAAATGAAATGAAAGTGTGAATGAGAGATTGAGACAATTAGCTAGTTTTAAGAAATATAGGAGACAAAATCTGTGAATATTAAAGTCCTACGCTTCTGTATAAACTGACTAAAATTCTCTGAACAATAAAGGACTCAATTTACTCTTGGAATGAAGATTCGTTTGGTAGACTCGTCGCTTTACAATCAATAAAACAAATAAAATTCCTTTAAATAATGAAATAGTCTTTCCGATTGTAAGAATATCCAACGTTTTGGAGTAGATTGCTTCGAATAGGGCTTCAGAATGATTACAGGGAAATAAGGGACCTGCTGTTTGATTATTCAAAGAAATCGTATGACCCCACTGATTGATATTATCTAGAATATTATTTGAGAAATCGTAACAGTGAAGCTGGCGTCGGAAATCCAGCGAAGCAAAGCAAAAAAAAAAAAAAAAATTAACTTAATGGATCAAAATTTTGAGATTGTTTCTTACGTAGCATTACAGAGCTAGAATTTCGAGTAATGAAATAAAAAATAAAGTAAATATTTTAGACACTTGCCATGTGACGGATTTTGACTACTCTACTAATATAACCTAACCTATGGAATAATAATGTGAATTTGACGAGTAGATTTAAGATCACAATTAACGATGAATCAGAGATTTTATTTTATTACCCCTGGTTAAACTCGAATTTCATCATGAATGGACTCTGAGATACCGTTACGTGTATAGAGAGAAAAAAAAAACTAGACCAGTCCCAAATTCTCCTGAAACAGTACAAGGTCGATCAAGGAACTTTTTTTTTCCTATTTTCTTACTATCGTATGAGATAGAGAATTAGATTTTCGTCTGCTTTCCTTCGCGGCGTGCATCGTCGATATTGATATAAATGAAATGTAACACGATCGTTGAATTAAAATGCACAATTTCCGTATTATGCATGTTAATACGTCTAAATAAACAGACATATTTTTTTTTCAATCCAACGATAAATTTAGACGCTGATAGTAATCGATTCTTCGAAATAATCGACGGCGGGAATAATAATTATTGTAAAATTAAAATTGATAATTTTTTGGTTGCGAGTGATCGGAGTCACAGCGTGATTTTGTGAAAAGTGAATAATAAACCGCGAACGGCGAGGGTAATAAATTGTTTTTGGGATCGGGCGTACGACGGTGTTCGTTAACACGATCGCCTCGGTGTCTGTAGACCCGAAATTCTGCGTTTACGCAAAAGCCGTGGAAATCGATGATCGCATTCGGAATCTGAGTGGTTTGGGACCGGGGAAAATCTATAAACGGGATAATCGCGGTCCTATTTAACACAGAAAATGTTTAAAATACATACTTCAACTGCAGGCTATTAGCGAACTCGTCAATGCTCCAAAAAACACCACTCTATCACTCTACGACCGCGGACTACACGGACATAAGCGACGATGAACTCGGATCGCAATCCGGCACCCGGATCCTGCGATCTGATTGGCGGACGCAGAACGGCGTCCCTCCAATCGCTACTCGGTCGCTATTGGTTCTCGTAAATTTGTCACAAGATGGCGAAGACGCGCGAATATTTTGAATGTCACGATCAACTTCTTTCGGTCAAAGGGGCCATTTATTAATTTTTTTACGGCACCGGCATTAAAAAGTCACTTTTTGACGCCTGTTTTCGTTCCGGCAAGTGGCACTTTATACCACTAAGTTCAAAGTTGCGGTATAAAGTCTTTATTCCGCAACTTTGATGCGCAGTTCGAAGTGCGCATGTCAAAGTTGCGGAATAAAGTCTTTATACCGCAGGTTACCCCCTCTCTACTACCTTTTACAGCAGCTCCTATACGCAGTTCGTGCGCGGAACTCAACTGGCGTCAAAGTGACTATTAATGCCTTTTCCGTAAAAAATATTGTATGGGGCGCGCGCAGCAAGTAACTGTTCGGCTTCGGCTCGCCAGGTAAAACCAACGGCTCGTACGAAAAACATAACCTTGCCGAATAAACAGTACTTTCTGCGCATGTCACATAAATATCTATTATAAATCGAAATTTAATATTAGAAATCTACTAATTGATCCTTTTCTATGACAACATTTTATTATTTAAAAAAAAGAGATAGAATCTTGAGAAAGAAGAGGGAGAAGGAGGGGGGGGGGGGGGGGGTAAAAAATCGCCATAATCATCCTTATTACGTAATTAATGAATAGCCCCCTGAATACGATATTTCTCATAGTAAACATATACTTCCATATTGACGATCATATCAGAAATACATATTGGTAAACATATTGAGAATTACACAAATTTTAATTTTAAGATAACATATTTTATTGTTTTTGGAATATATAATTTATATTTAATTTTGTTTAAATATTATTTCAAGCTCCTGCTCACAGAGGATTCTCCCCCCTCTCTCTGCAGGGTATATTTCCGTTGCCTCTAATATTACGGAAAATGAACTGTATAACCACGGAAAAGCTTGTAAATGAATAAATCAGTAGATAAATAAATAATATCAATTGTTTTTTACTTGATTCGTATTATTATTATTTTTTTTTCAGATCCCATATATTTTTTCGGCAAATGTAAAATCTACTAATTTTTGAATGTTTGTTTTGATCGCGTCTCTCGACGAATTGTAGAATAATTTTTTTTCAACATTATTTAGGTGTGGATTAACATTTTTTTCAGGAAAATGTAATTTATTTACTATACTTTACAAATGTTTGTTTGTTGAACGCGTCTATCGACGATTTTTATAATAATAATTCTTTAATTATTGGTAAAAATACGTCACATGCAGGAATTTTTTTTTTTATGATGCAAATAAAATTCTCTATATTCATATTTATTGTGTAACTTTATACAATCTTATAGATTTTTTTAAAAACGATACGAAATTTGGGTAAAGAAGCAACTACAACAAAAAATGGCTGTATACGCGGTTAGTAATAAAATTTTACAGTAGGTCCACCAAAAATTTGTCTGCTGACTTCAACATTTTTTATTGTATTCTTGATTGGAAAAAAGTCTAAAATTACATATTAAATATTAAAATGACGTAAATTTGTATTTTATCGATTGAAAAAATGTCAAAATAACACAAATATATAGTCCACATACTCGGACATCTTTTCTAGTTGAATTTTTCCAACAGTGTACGTTTAAATTTCATAATATTAGAAAATTATGTTAAATGTTATACATTCGTATCACACAATAATCTGCAATAGCATTTCATCAATTTAAAAAAATCGAAATTCAAACTTCCCGCAATTAATTTCTCTAGTGTAAGACAATATGGCAGCCAAGATGGAGGCGATTGACTGGACGCTAGGGGATTCCCCGAGTACCAAAGCCTCGACCAATGAGAACGCGGCTCTGATAAGACCGAACAGTGACGAGTTAGAGTGAATTCTGGGTAAAATAACGTGCGGCGGTGTGTTTCTCGTAGTTCTTGGAACAGTTTTATCGTAAAAAAAAGTGTATAAAAAATCGGTCGGTAGGAATAATAAAAATTTTCATTTGTCATTTGTTCGATCGGTTAAAAAATGCCCGGTTTTATCGCACCATGTGGTGTCTAGGTGTTTGAGAGGCTATCCGACCAAATAATTTCGTGCCGTGGGTTGTGACGAATGTGAATCGCGGTTAGGAATTTTTCTGGATAAAAAAAATTCTTCAGTATAAATTTGTCATCAATCGGTAACCGCGGACATCATAGTTAAAACTTTTCGCAATTTAATCGTTGAAATTAGTTTCTTGAATCGTTACGAGAACGCATAAACGATGATTGATCTAACGGTCAAGACTCTCGACTCCAGGAATCACACATTCTCTCTGGAAGATGATGTAAGTTCACATTATTCGCCTCTAATCAACCTCAAATTAAGAATATAAATATTCTCTACAAAAATTATCGTCACTCGATTGCTCATTGACCGATTTTAAATCGAGGAATTAATTCCACGTATCTATTTATAAAAAAACAAATGGAAGAAAATCGAACTGGTTGTCATGTCATGTCATTTTTTTTTTCAATTTGTATGTATTTTTAAAGACGGTCAATTTTTTTTTCTACCAACGTAGCTGCCTGCCTACCTTCTCTACATATGTTAACAACGATGTTGTGACGCAAATCGAACTCGCTTTATCATTATCACACTCCGTCTCTTATCTGTTTATTATTATTAACCCATCGCTATTGAACACACTTCCTTCTTGTGGTGTGGGGGAAAAAAACAACGGTCTATCGATGGAAACAATCCTTGGTTACTTAAACCCGAAGCAGCTTTGTCGTTTCTAGAAGCCGACGGAGCTGAATGTAAGCTCCTTAACGCCAATGGGGACGATCGTTGGTTCCTAGAAGCCAATGGGAGAGATAATTTTCAATTTTGTTACCTTTGGAACAGTTTTTTGGTAATCGAGGCCTCGGAACTCTCCTCATTTGTACTCGCTTTGTCCTACAGACCCACTTTGATGTCACTGTTGTAGCAGAAAGTTGCTCTTTTCAACCATTCTTGATGTATATCAAGATTCTACGAAATGTAGAAAGGAATTGTTGATATTCTTTCGTTCAAGTACAAGGCGGGCACTCTGTGTCAAATTCGATGATATATTTTTTTTTGGTTGTTGTATCTGTCACTAATACTGACTGTGAATATCACCCTTGATGAATGATGGATAACATTGAAGGATAAAAGCGAGCGATTAAATGAGTCAGGGAGAGACTTAGACATGATGTGGTCTGTGTGTCGCCCTTGAACTCTGAAATGCATTGGCAGTGACCTTGACCACAGTCGATAGGACCTAGATAAGATACGATATTGAAGTTTGTAAGTTTAACGAAATGAATTAGTTGGAAGGAATGTCTATTTCAGGACTCGGGTTGCATTGAACAGAATTTGTGTACTCGATGCTTCCATTGACTTGGAAGATGTGGAATTTTCACGGAATTGAAGGAAAGAATTGTGGAAATTGTGAAAGATTCATTCAGAGACATCAATTCTAAATAAATTGGCGGTGCATTCGAACATAATAAAGGGGCGGGCTCAGAATTCCGAACGACTTGTGCTGAAAGGCCATAATTCCGAATTCAAAAATATCGAAAAGCATAATTCCGAATTTGAAAGTAACCGAAAGACCATAATTCCGAATTTAAAAGTACCGAAATGATGTTTTGCACGTTTTTTCGTGCAAAACTCTTATTTCGGTACTTTTTATTCGGAATCATGCCATTCGGTACTTTTAAATTCGGAATTATGGCCTTTCGGTTACTTTTCAATTCGGAATTATGCCATTCCGTACTTTAAAATTCGGAATTATGGCCTTTCGGTTATTTTTCAATTCGGAATTATGGCCTTTCGGTTATTTTTCAATTCGGAATTATGGCCTTTCGGTTATTTTTCAATTCGGAATTATGCCATTCCGTACTTTAAAATTCGGAATTGTGGCCTTTCGGTTACTTTTCAATTCGGAATTATGCCATTCCGTACTTTAAAATTCGGAATTATGGCCTTTCGGTTACTTTTCAATTCGGAATTATGCCATTCCGTACTTTAAAATTCGGAATTATGGCCTTTCGGTTATTTTTCAATTCGGAATTATGGCCTTTCGGTTATTTTTCAATTCGGAATTATGGCCTTTCGGTTATTTTTCAATTCGGAATTATGCCATTCCGTACTTTAAAATTCGGAATTGTGGCCTTTCGGTTACTTTTCAATTCGGAATTATGCCATTCCGTACTTTAAAATTCGGAATTATGGCCTTTCGGTTAGTTTTCAATTCGGAATTATGCCATTCCGTACTTTAAAATTCGGAATTATGGCCTTTCGGTTACTTTTCAATTCGGAATTATGCCATTCGGTACTTTTAAATTCGGAATTATGACCTTTCGGCGCAAAATCGTTCGGGATTTTGAACCCGCCCCATAATAAACAAACAAATATTGGGGGAGGCAGGCAAAGACTCATAGCAAAGCAACTTACACTTAGTAAATAAGTACAGAAGGAAGTGTGATTAAAAAAAATCTGTAATACTGTATTGGTCTTTGTTGTCTGTAAAAATGCAAAATATTAGTCAGGAACAGCTGGAATTTTTAAGGAATTTAGAATCTTTCAGTCACTGGAAACCCTAGTATTTCACAATTTCAACAAAATGGATTCCTAAAGCACTACTACTACAAACTCCAACCTTATAATCTGAGACCCACTGAATATTTCGATTGAAAGATCGCATCATGCTGTTCAAGAACCAGCGGCATTGGGGAATCCCCACATTCTTATATCGGCTAGTCGTGATTTCTCAGACTCCTTTCGCTGCCTCGAATATGGTAAAAATATGAGATCCGATTTTCCTCTCCTTCGCAGATCACGGTACGTGGATTCAAGGAGCATATAGCAGAATCTGTGGCAGTCCCGGCTGACTCACAGCGTTTGATATACTGCGGTAGAGTTTTGCAGAATGATAAGAAGCTCATTGAATATGGTAAGGGGATTAATTTTCAACGAGATTATCTGCGACTATGACTACATTGGTCGCTTTCACTCGTATTATATCCCGCATTCGTCTATTACCACAGACGTCAATGGAAAAGTCATACACTTGGTGCAGCGAGCCCCTCCCCAGGCCGGTCAGCGTGGAAACAGCGGTGGACAAGGACAGGATCAAGGCCAGGGACAAGGACAGAGTCCGGGTCAAGGACAGGGCAGGAATCACAGAACCCACCTTAGACACAGGACACAGATACGCATGCCCGGAATCGACGGAAACACCATGTACCTGGGTGCCATGTCGTTTCCAGCTGACACAGACGGCCTGAGTAGGTTCTTTTTCATGACAAGACAATATTTTTCACCTTTTCAGACAATCTTGCTGATCTTTCGGCGGATATTTTGGTAATAATGGTTTGGCTTATGAGCACATGATGTGTTGAATAATTTTCATTGCTCAACACTAGATAAGAGTCCTATAAACCAATAGAAATATCGTCATGCTATAGAGATCCAAGGATTTGACGATGTTCCTGATTATCGTTTGATTACTATTTTCTGTGTTATGCCACAAAGAAAGTCAGGGAATTATAAATGTAAAATTGAAATTTTATCATATTGGCGAAGATTTACAAAATGCCTAATTTTTCCGGCACATTTGACGCGTTACACTTCAATAAAAAATTCGTTTTCTAACTTTTTCAACACTTATGGAATTTATCAGCCTTTGAAAAAAACTAGAAAAATCTCAATCATCAGCTGAAAAATCTGAGAAAGTCAGAAAAATTGATATTTGTTGAATTGTACTTTGTTCGTATTCGAGAGGAGCGATGAGATCATCTGTGTAACCACAACGATCTCATATATCCAGCTGATCTTTGATTGTTGGAACTCTTCGCAGGTCACTTTTCTCCCCTTTCACGAGACGTGAAACTTATTTCCTAATCACCTCGGCACATTGAACGATTAATTATCGACTGCGTCTTCATCGGTAGCCGATATTCGAGGAGTTTGGAAGTTTTACTTGAAACAATGTTCTCTTCTCTCAGCTGTTACCAGGGTTCAGCCACCCACTGAACATTCGAACCAGCGAATGGCGGCAGCTCAGCGGATGTTGACTATGACCAACAGCGTGATCGAGCGACTTGAAAGTCCTGCCGAAGCTAATCCCAGTGATAATTCTGCGCCACCACCTTCCCAAGAACAACCACAGGATCCTGGGCAGGAACAGGAACAACCGGAACAAGAGCAGGAACTGGAAGAGTGAGAGCGATTCAATGAATAGTTTTCAATCCTCTCTGGAGCTGATCAGGTTTTTAATCCACCGTCTTTATTTTTTGCAGCGGAAGTTTCGAAATTGGCGCAGAAGTTGGGGCCGGTGGTCTTGCCCAGGCTGCATCGGCGGCTATAAATGCCGCTCTTTCCGCTGCCGGGTTGAACAACGTTGCGGCACTCTCTTCAGCAGCACTTAGCAGTCTGACTCTGCTCGGGGGTCAGAACGACGGAGGCAGTCCTTCGATCATACACGCTCACATACAAAGTAATATATTAGAAATAAAGGGCTCAGAACTTGGCTACTACTCGGTAAACTCGATGAACAACAACGATAACTCTAATTACAAATCAATAGGTTCATACGGAATCACGTGTTTAATATTTCATAGAAATAATGTCTCTAAAATGAAACTTCTGCCCTAGGGATTATTAATAATCATTGTTCCGCATACAAGGGAAATTAATTGAGCACGTCGCTGTTGCGTGATGTGAGTTCGTTCACGTATACTCTTGTTTTTTTGTATCATTCAAGTTATTGTTGAGTGCAAAAAGCTAGCCAAGTGGTTTTCAAACGGTTCAAATCAATCATTTTTATCCTTGACTCACGATCCATTGAGAAATTCAGGAAATAATACAGACGGCGGTGAATCAGCAACGGCAACGAATCCAAATGACATCAATCCACCGGAGCAGCCGCAAGACTCTCAACAGCAACAGACCGAGGCTCAACCTCAAGGTCAAGGTCAAGAGATTCCAACGCAACAACAAGGTGCCGCAGCCGGTGCGGACGCACAGTTCCGGACACCACAACGTCCCGCAGCACCTGCGTGAGTAAGAATTTGAGTGAGAATTTTACTCAGAATAATTGAATCAATCTTTTTCTCTCCAGGCGTCCTCAGCTTCAGGAATTGGGACGTTTGCTAGGATCCCTTCGCACCACACACGACAATCTGAGGCCTTATCTTGAGCGATATCAAGACCTCCTAAACCCGGAACGCGCATTCCCTACAGGAGTAAGTATGCGTGTGAAACATGAACCAGGACGTGGTATTAAATTGTTGATATTTTTCCCAGGGAGGACCCAACAGCGTTGAAGAAGTCCAAAGAGTTGTAAACGGGGTCAACGAAGCACTGCATTTTCTGTCTCACGCCACACATGCCATAAGCGATTTTATTGTGGACATGAATCAGCCGCCTCCCAGGGTAGTGCAATGTAGACCATACACCATTCGATCCTCGGCCGTCCTGCACGCCGGCATACCAATACAGGTTGAGGTATTATTTGGTATTGCGAAAAGATCGCGCAGAAGCCTAGACGAGAATTTCACCCCTTAATTCGCCACATCTTCATCCTCACAGGCGCATATTAGTGTACGAAGACATCAAAACGTGAACAACAACAATGAGGCCGGAAACACCACCGCCCCAGCCGCCGGCGCAGCCTCCCCAAATGCAGAAACAGGAGAAAATGCAGAACCTTCGGCTCAGAGTAATGCCGCTAACAATCCGCAACAGCAGGCGGAGCAACCTGCTGATCAACAGCAACAGCAGGCGGAGCAACCTGCTAATCAACAGCAACAGCAGGCGGAGCAACCTGCTAATCAACACTCAGGGAGACCCACTTATAGTAAGAGTCGACGATATTTTGACAGTGACTTGAATGATGAAAAAAAAACTCTGTTGATCAGGTACAATCTTCCACCACCGACCCCAAAACGTCGAGGTGGTTATGGAAGTGGGTCCGGAAATGAACGGCACTGATCAGAATCAGCAGAACCGAAACAACAACAACAACGGAAATCCAGGCAAGATGTTGATGCCATTACCGAAGTTGAATTGTTCTTAAAAGTTTCATATTTTACAGGCGGAATTCCATGGGGAGCAACTCCATCCCCGGACCTTATGCGCAGTTTGATGCAAATGGTCGCTGGTCAGATGGCAAGAGGAGTCGCGACTGCCACGGCCCCAAATCCTGGAACTTCTGCAGCTGGAGAACAGCAGGCTGCTAGCAGCGAAGCTACCACCACCGTTACAGCCGCTTCGGTCGATGGCTCGAACTTAAATCCAGGCCAGAGTACGCAGGCCAGGTACAGTGTTATTCTACCCTGAAATTTTGTATGAGGCAACGTTTAATGATCGAGAGGTGTTTTGGATATTCAGAGGGAACACTGGGACTCATCCCACGACTTCGACGCAGACTCGCAGCACGCCGCGACCTCACGTTTTTCATTCCAATGCTCATCCCTTCGACGTGGGATCAGGGTACCCAGGGTACATTTTTGATCCGTATCTCCCGTGTAATTCTCATCATGTGCAGAGACCGCAGGTTCGAACAATCCATCTTGGTGATCCTCCTCACCAACAGCAGCAAGCCACTCAGAATCAGGCTACTAATGGCCAAAATCAAACTGGTAATTGATAAACGAATGACGAAGCGGCTACCTCAGGATTTTATTGAAAAATTGAATAATATCGGGGCTGACCAGCTTATAGCCAATTATTCAAGAAAATCTCGAGGTAGCCGGTTTTTCCACGTGGCCATCGATTCTTAACGTTTATTTGGTGCTGCAGCAGCTTCGGCCACAACTTTAGGTGCTGGTGCCCCGAGAGAGAGTACAACGAGTACCGGTAACACGATACCTGTACCTCCCCCGCAAGCAGCTGGTGCCGGTTTGCCTATCGTTAATCTATTGACACAAATACTGAGCGGAGCCGGTGCTCAAGGTGGGGAAATTCAAACAGGTAAACAGAAATTACGAAGAGATATCAATATACAATTTTACCTAATTTGATTCACTGATCCTCGAACCGACATTTTTATCACAGGACCCAGAGCGTGGATGCAATCGTTTTCCGGAAGGATTCCAGTCGTCCAGAACATTATGGCCAATGGGTAAATCACAATCGTGACAAATATTGTTGGAAAACTAGCTGAAATCCTTTCTTATTAATCAACAGATCGAATCCACCTGGAGCTGGAATGACGCTGATAGATTTGCTCGAGAATACATCAGGGCTTGGAGTTTCTACAAACATTGGAATAATCGGTCCCTTGAGAATGGATCACACTCCTCACGGAGAAGATCTGCTATTCGATCTCGTTGTCACAGTGGTAAGGACTAGGAACAGCTACGAAGACACATGATCCAGGCTGAATTCACAATTCTAAAAAAAAATTCAACACATAGGTGCAAAATATAACTTTGGAAGGATGGGAACAGCTGCGAACTGGTCACTGGGAACCTTTGGCCGGAATCAGACGTCCGGTTCGTGAGTTTTTTCAAACCTTCTTCGAATCCACATCCCTGTCAGGATCCGAGGATCGAGTAGTCGACCGTATGATCAGCGAGCTGCAACCTACTCTCAATCAACTGCTCCTAGAAGATACAAACGCGAGAGATGGTCCGGAAATGGGGGTCGATGTACCAGCCACCATCGAACGCCTGCTCAGACGGCATTTTCGAAATATATTGCGGCTCTTATTCGACAATGGTTGGTTTCAGGACCATTCTAACTTAGTCTGATTTAACTTATACTATCTTGAAAAATTTCAGACGTCGATGATACCAGATTCGCCCAAGGACTTTTGGCCAGTATAAAACTTCTCCAGACCGAAGCCTGCTCAGTACTGCAATATTCTTTCCGCGGAAGGCAACTACGTATCGAAACTGTTGCTCAACGTATCGTTGTTAGTATTTATTTATCCGTAATTCGATTATTGATAAAAATTGATCTTGATTTAACGTGAACGTTTTTCGCAATAGACAAGACTGACCGAGGGTGTCCAGCCTGGAATCCGTATGTGGATCGTCAACAGTTGCGTGTCGCAAGTTTGTTCCTATTTGAGTCAAATGACTCAATTACCAGACAATGAAGTAGTTCCTCTCTTGGTATTGAAAACAACAACCGATCCTCCCCCGCCGACACCGTTGGTCCCGCAATTTGTTGTTCCACCGACCCAATCAGAACCCGAGCCAATGGAAACCGACGTAGTGGAGGAAAGAGTCGAAGTCGAACCCCTGGAGGTCGAAGAGGGCGCAACGTTTCCCGGACACGAAGCCGTTCCTTCCGTAAATATAAAACTGCAAGAAACGATTCTAACTACCTAAAAAACTAATCAAATATTCGACAACTTCCAGGACTGGGTTCCGATCATCGCTCGTGACGGAGTCAGGCAGCGTCGTCAACAGGGAGTTACGGGTAGCGGAGTAGGAGGTTTTAGCGACGCGTATCTGGGAGGAATGCCGAGTAAAAGGCGCAAGTTGATCGAGCAACAGAAGCCGAGGATATTGTTGAGCCCGACACCGAATCATTCTTCTGTATCGATATCGATGGAGCGTTTGGTGAGGGAAAGCGTGGGAAGAGCGGGAATTGAGGAAGTCGAAGGGGCCGCAGCTACTGTGGCTACAGACGTCGGAGTTAGAAGAGCTTTTGGTCAGGCAATCAGAGGCTGCTTGCACCAACATCCGCAGAGACAGACGGCCCCTGATTTTCCAGACGCTTTAAGATTCCCAAACGCGACGAAGTACTTCGCTAAGAACGACGATACTAATACAAAAAAATAAATTAGATAATAATAATAATAAGATATATTATAATTTATCAATTAGAACGTAACTATTATTGTAATCACATAATATTGATACGATCTATGACTACTACCAAACTACACGCCACCACAACCCACGTTAATATTATATTGTTATTATTATTATTCAATTGCTGCTAGTAAACGAAGCGCTAGCTGATTGTAACTTATACGATTATTATTCATAATTATTATACGAGGTTTTCTTTTCGTTTCTTTCTTTCCATTTGTTTTAATTATCATTTTTTGAGTCACTGAAAGCTTTATAAGAATTGAAATAGACTTTAAATAGTTTGAAAAATGTGAATTTTAGTTGAATCTTTATATCAAAATGATTTCTTTATTTTTAAGATTTATTATTAAATTTCCTCGTAATTGTATGTAGATTATGTGTAATAATTGTTATTAATATCGCGTATAATAATATTAACAATGCCTTTTTTCTTTATCCTATCCGTAGTCATAAATCCCGGTTAAGTACATAAATTTCAATATTGAATTTTGGATTGAAAAAGATTGAAATCGAATATCACGTACATTAACATATTTTTTATTAGTCAACTTCTCATCTTGACGAACAGAAAAAATAATAGAAAAAATATATAGGGAGCGCATTCATTATTAGGAAATGATTATAACTTATAGCGTTGATTGATTATAAAAATTTTTGTATAAAATGAAAAGCGCTAGGAAGTAATTATTATGCTTATATTATAGTATCGTTATTATCTTGTATAATGAGAAATAACTAAAAGCTAAGCGTTACAAATTCAACCTTTGAGTTAATTACATAATAGTTTCATAAATAAAATTGGCGGTAAAAACTATGTGAAAATAATTTCAAATTGATGGGAAAATTTACTATCTACTAGTAAATAAATCTAGTAAAAAAGTAATGAGGTAAAATATTCGGAAATTCTGCAATTTCAAATCCTATCTAATTTTATAGTTTTATATTTAATCTACAATTGATACCTAAGATCGCTTCACCTAAGGCCTATTATCAAATATTAATACTTCATAATATGTTCTTCATATCTGTATGTATGTACATCAATAGATAAGATTACAGTGTCAATCGTAAATTAATTGATAAAAATCACATATTATTTGATAGTAAATTTAAAGTTTTGAAATTGTTGAATAAAATATCAGGTTCTTGGCAAGAGTTGTTAATTATCATCTTCTAGGGCCAGGTTTTTCTTTTCGGGATAAAATAGGTATAAAATTACAATCTCGGAAATCCAATATTAGACAAATTCTATGTACAATATCAATTTTTTAAGCTATATATATATACAGAATAAATCATATTCTGGGATTTGAGCCTTGGCTAAAAATTGTAGTATTTTTTTTCATAAAAAAATCCTGTGACAAAGGATAAGAATTTCATCCGTATTTCAAGATCATGACATAATATGACGAGTTAATTAACTAGATGGTGAATTATCTAATTACACTCCTAATTGTTGCATCAGACATTTTATAAAACTTGTATATCACAAATATGTACTAAACAGCTATCGATAACAGTGACATTCGAAATTCACCGTCTTAAAATGTGAAAACTACGCTAATAACGAACGAAAAAGTTGTACGAATAAATATACACTCAAACTAGATCTGTAACTTGTAGTTTAGGATTAAACCTTGGCACAATATGTATTTTTAGCTGAAAAATAATATCATCTAGGCCTGTAGGTCACCGCGTACGTTCTACTGCTGCGAGATTTTCAAATTTGCCAAAAGGCCGAATTCTCCGAAAGCCTAAATTACCACAAAGTATCTATGAGGACCATGCAAAGACACAACTCGCACCGCTGAAGTGTCCCTACCGACAAACCGATTCAACGCGATTGGTTCATTTCGTCCTCCCAAGCTTACGATTGGCTGAGTCATTGGCATAGACCTGCTGAATTTCCTGCCGATTGGAACTACTGCCGCCTGTAATGGCTACATAATTTGGGACTTTTATCGATTTCAGGCCACTACACGGAGAAAACCCGACACGAGTCGTCAATGTAAGCACATTGATCACCAATGAGACGTTCGAAAAAAAATCTTTCTCATTGGTGAGCAATGTGAGAACACTGGCTAACGGTGTCGCTTCATTGGTCGCCGTTGTGCTACGCATGACTCTCACGGGCAAGCGATGCGTGCACATTCATAGTTCAAGTGTGCGCACTCGGAGCTCGTGCCTCTCTCATTGGTGAGCAATGTCCAGCTCACTACTGAATCTTGCGCCCTTCCCGAATATTTCGTATACGAGTTCAGTAGTGAGCTGGACATTGCTCACCAATGAGAGAGGCACGAGCTCCGAGTGCGCACACTTGAACTATGAATGTGCACGCATTGCTTGCCCGTAAGAGTCATGCGTAGCACAACGGCGACCAATGAAGCGACACCGTTAGCCAGTGTTCTCACATTGCTCACCAATGAGAAAGATTTTTTTTCGAACGTCCCATTGGTGATCAATGTGCTTACATTGACGACTCGTGTCGGGTTTTCTCCGTGTAGTGGCCTGAAATCGATAAAAGTCCCAAATTATGTAGCCATTACAGGCCGCATTAGTTCCAATCGGCAGGAAATCCAGCAGATCTATGCCAATGACTCAGCCAATCGTAAGCTTGGGAGGACGAAATGAACCAATCGCGTTGAATCGGTTTGTCGGTAGGGACACTTCAGCGGTGCGAGTTGTGTCTTTGCAGCAAAGGCATTGGATTGAAAATCTTTTTTGATGAGAAATTTTTCTCTACTATAAATAGTCTTGCGCCATTGGCCCTGCTACGATTTTAGTGTTTGAAGTAAGCTCAAGATTTCGATGAATCCATAACATTTTTGAGATTTTGTTTATCAGCTAAGTCAGTCATGCTGGAACTTCTGTCTTTAGAGAATCTCGAATCAGGAAAACTCTGGATAATCGATAAAAGGGGCAGTTCCTTAACACTCGACGGTTTTGGGCACTCTGCGAAATCCCTGTCCAAATTATTCTCGTATGACTTTGCCACCTTAGACTTTGACAATGTTCTGTGTCTCACGGGGCTCGATCTCGAACTGTAGGATCCGACGTTGAACTTCTCCTCTTTACTTTGTCCTTCGCCCGCCGAAGATTTCGATCTACTCGAAGTTTCACCTTCGGTTCTACCTCGAGCATCAGAATCACCTCCTTCAACGTTCCCGTTCTCACAGTTCGACTTTTCTCTCCTTATCTGATCGTCCTTTTCCTCCGTTTCCCGATTGTTCGAAGTCGCGTCGGTGAACTCTGCTATCTCCAGGCTTGACGTATCAACGGTGATCTTTTTCCTCGCACGCCCCTGCTCTACGATCGTTTGATCCGCCTTATTAGATCCGTCAGCTTTTTCAGCAGCGTTTTCCCGCTCTGCATCGACATTGTTCTTCTTGAATATGAGATTTCCGATGTTGACGAGGCTGTTGTTCAGAGACTTTGAGAATGCCTGCGTCGAAAAAGTCTCAGATTTATTGAAACCCGAGTTCTTTGGGCTCTGAGAGAGAGAATTCCAGCTCTGATGATGCGTCGTCGAGTCTGTCCTGGTCAAGGGCTTCTTGTTAACGCTGGTTAAATTTTTATTCAACTTTCGAGATTCGTTGTCGTCGTTCTTCATCGACTTCTGAACCCGAGAGTGAGGCAAATTCAAACTCCCACTTTCGTTATACTTCAAGTTCTCAAATTCGCTGCTAGTGTTCAACTTTCTTATGGGCAAAGTATTCAGGCGCTCGACGCTCGCCTGCAATTCCAACTCCCATTGACTCGAATTAGATTCACTACCATCGACCGATCTACCACTGAGCTGCTCCATTCGTTGTTTCAGCTCGAAGACGTCCTAAAATGAGACAACGAGAATTGAATACCACACAGAAACCAGCAACGCAAGCTTCCAATTCAATGATTACATCGAAATCTTGGGCCCTTTCGTCAGTGTCCGGCTCGCTGCTAGCCAAGGAGTTCATCCTGCTCAAACTCAGCTTATCGAGTTCAGCTTCGTAGCTCAAACTCTCAGTTGGACTTATGAGCTCCGCTCCAACGCCCGGCTCTCTTGGTCCCTTGGTCATAATATCTGTGAACAAAAGCGCCTTCGATTATCGTTCTTGTTTCTCGGAGTATTTCTGCAGGGGACAGAAAATATTAAAAATTACCGAAATCCCGTCTTCTCTGATGAATTTGATTACTAATATCCTCGAGGACTCTGAGACTAGCGGCGTAGGAGTCCTTCGCCTTCTTGACCCCCTTCTGAAGACACTCCACTCTGGCTTTCTGAGTAGCCAGCATCTCGTCGCACTGAGCTCTGACCTCGAAATATGGTCTAGATTTGATTATAGCTCTCCGATGTTTCTCCTCTAGATGTTGAACCTTCTTTTCAGCGTCGTGAAACAGCATAGCTCGCCTGAGATGCTCTCTTCCGCATTCCGCCTTTTGATTTTCTGCGTCCATCACCTGAATCGGAAACTCAAAAGAACCTCATTACTCGATCTAATTAGCAATTGTTATCCAGCCAAAGCTGCTAACTCGCGAAAGTGGGCCGCGAATCACTCGCCTTAATAGTCGCATGATTGAGCATGTCTTGCCAGGCTTGGTCAAAGTTCCACTCGTGTTGATGCGATACGAATCTGGCTTCCGCTAAGGCTACCGTTTCCTTGGCGGCTGAGTGGATTTCGCTCGCTCTTTGAAACAGCTGCGCCTGGCGTTGGCATTGTACCTGAAATGAATAATCGGTGATTTAAACAAACTGGACAAAGTTCACGGCAGAGACAATGAAAAGCACCGAACCTGCGCCTGCTGAGCCACTTCCAACGCTTTGTAATAACATCTTGCTTTCTCTATGCACCCAGTTCCTATTTTGTTCGCTATCTCCTTCAACCGTCTAGTAGAGTCTGATAATAACTGGCGGAATGCCGTGTGACCTTCCTAAAGATGAAAAATTCAGCACATAAAATTAGAAAATTTGTTATTCTGGAGGAAATATTGAAATAAATTCTCGAATATCAGAAAATTTCTGTCCAAATTCGAATTTCTCTTTAGAAAATAAATCATGGGACTGATTAAGCTGCGATATTTCAAATTTCCAACTAGCAAAGGAAGCAGAATCATAATTTCGGAGTATTTTCTCAAAATTTTAAGGATCTCAGTCGTTACATCGTTTTTTTTTCGAGGTTCTCACTCCTCAGCAGCTTTGAAACCCTGATCGAAGCTAAATTTGCGCTTCTTGAACAATTTGGATAAAAATAAATGGCGTCGAAATTTTTTAACTTACGTCCAATTCGATTTCCAGTTTATTTATTTCATCCGTCGAGTTGTTCAAGTTCTCCAACTCGATCTGAAAAAACAGGTTACGGGTTTTACTCGTTTAGAAGTGATAAAAAAAACAAGCTGACTAAAATAATAAATAAAAAAATAAAATAAAAACGGCTAACTAAGAATAGTTATTTTAAACCGCTGACGAATTACCTACCAAGTTTTCGGGTTTATCGAATGTTCAGACAGTCGGAAAAATGAAATAAACATTTTCGAAATTAAATTTTTCTGAACAGATAAATAATGACGGTGATGATTTTCGTTAAAAGATTTTTTTGACAGTTTCTAAACCCGGCAGATACGCAAACGAAGTAGGGCAAGGTGCCAGGCAGTGTCTGTCACGGACGAGGTTTTAAAACTCCGAGCAGGTGAAACTTGGTAAATAACACATAACCTTTAAGCCTCGGAGTTTTAGATGATTATCGATGACGTAACAGCGAATAAAAGCGTGATTAAATAAACTGAATGATATTCGAATGATTCTACCGCTGATACAATAATTGAACGAGTTTTATTCAGGGGGGCAAAGGTCAGTCACCTGTATGCGGGGATCCAGAGGCCCGTCAGCGTCGACGCCCGCGTCATCCGAGGCGTCCATTCTTCGTTATTTTTCTTCATTTAACACCCTTTCATAATTTTTATTTGATTATTCGTTACTCGCAGGTCGACCAGAGAGCCAAGTTTTGTATTCTTACTGTTTATCGTTTACGTAATTCACAAAATTTATATTTATAAACGCACAAGGTCAGGTTAGATTCACTCCTGACGAGTGACGACACTGGGACTACTTTTATCACGGTGTATACGCGCAGAATCAACTGTTGACGGTAGTGCGTGAAGATGAGTAGTCTGAAGTGAACTGCGATTGCGTACTACAAATAATATCAAAACAGTTGAACCGCGATGTAACGTCACTATACCCGCGTCGTCTTCTTCATTTACGACGTAGGATTAGAGCGGCCGAATATACGACCAAACAAACCGAACAGTAGCACGCTGACTACTCTCTTTGAATCGAGATTACAGCCGCGATTCAACAAAGATAGTAGTAGTAGTAGTAGTAGTAGTGGTGGTGGTGGAATCGTAGTAAAAATACCTGACCCAGCCATCTTGGGATCACGTGACGATCCTATTGTGACGTCACCGTTGAGTTCATACCTGTACATTTATGCACACATACCTATACACAAAATTACATACATGAATAACGAGAAGAGAGTAGCGCGCAGGAGTCGGGGATGTGAAGAGATACACGCAACGCTGTTCATTGTCAACGTATCTACAGGGTGATCCGAAGGAAACTGCTAACTTGACCGAATACAGGTCTCCCTCTCGATAAGTTCAGCTTCGGGGCTGTAGGGGAACATTTTTCCGAGAAACCATAAACCCCCACTCAAAGCCTACTCGCCGCTCGAGTTAAAAGATCGCGTTGCCTCCGAATAAGTTCGGTCGCGTCTGTATCAATTAGCGTCTTGAACTTATTCGGAGGCAAGCGAATCAACTGCTCGGCGGACTCAGAGCGCGTCGTGGTGGGGGAAGCGTGCGAACAAAAATGCGGGGAAGTGAACTTATTCAGAGGGCACTTATTGAGAGGGACACCTGTAGTATATTATGCACGAAAGGGAGGAAGTAGGCGTTTTTTGTCGAGCACCAAAATGCATGAGACGAAACGCCTGCTTTCTTCCCATGGCACATATGCATCGAAAACGAGTGGAAGTGAGGTTAGAACCATGAGAACTGCGTTCTCCGCTAGGGGCAGGACTTTCTTGGTTTATTTCACCATTACTTTATTAGTTACGAGAGTTTTTTCCCTGATGCCCGAGTTTTTTTCCCGGTCAAAAAACGGTGACTTCGATCCCGTTGAGGAGGGAAAATTATATGAGTTTTTAATGCACGTGTGGTAGAAACAATTTGATAATATTCAACCCCAGAACCCTGTCGTTCTTTTCAGTACCCGTAAACCTTGAACATGGGTCGTTCGTGCCGGTCGCTTATTTGACCGTGTTTTTTGGCATTCGCAACCGAATAGTACACGGGAAAGGCATTGAATGGCACTTTGACGCTACTTGAGATCCACGAACTGCGTATAAACACTGTGGTGTAATGACTTTATGCCGCAACTTTGGACTGCGCACGTCAAACTGCGCATCAAAGTTGCGGTAAAAAGACTTTATCCTGCACTTGGAACTTAGAGGTATAAAGTGCCACTTTCGCGGCATCAAAAAGTAACTATTTAATGCCTGTGTCGTAGAATAAAATTTTTGCCGTGTCTTAAAAATTTTTTGACGTGAATCTTACTTTTCACACATTTGGCCACAAATGACCCAACGACGGGGTTTTAGGGTTAAAATTCGAGCGCGGGATGAAATGTTAACAGCAAACAACGCGTGTCTTATCGAAGGTTGCTGTGATTACGTTGTATATATTTTCAAATGGAAGTTTTCATGCATGAAACATGAAAAAAAAACATCGAACTCGATGTATGCTGCATATTCTCATGCTAACTGAATGTTAAATCATTCATCTTTGAATCACATACAGGGTGAATTCCTATCAATGGAACAGTCTGAAGTTGGCTAGAATCGAGGAACAAGCTTTTATACAGTTTGGAACCAATCCAACTGTCTGGAAGCTCATTAATTCTCTATTCTAGTCAACTTCAGACTGTTCCATCGATAGGAATTCACCCTGTATTTAATTCATAAAATTTGTATATGTAAGAGAGACTGGGGCAAAATGGTCATTGCAAGACTAGAGCAGATTTTTCTAAGATTAATGTTCAGAAATGATGTTTGCGGCTTTTTTCTTTATAAGAATTTTGAGAGTTGTCATATTATTTTGATAAACCGAGCACATATTGAACTTTAATGTCACGTGACTTTAGTCACAACAACCGAAGCTCAGTGGCGCTCGAGAGATTCTTTCACATTCAAGTTCTCTGTTGAGAAACTTTGTGGTTCATTGAATATAAAATGGTGTAACTTTTTTCCTGGTCTCTCCCCTACTCTCCAAATTCACTGCATATTGGGGTGAGATGGACTGAAAAATCACTTCACCGACGGTATAAAAAAAGCGAAATTCCTATCAAATGAAATTTCCATATTTCTTACGTTACAGTGATTTATGTTCACTCCAATCTATCCGAGTGTCTGAAAGATTAATTCCGTTTATCCGAATTGCTCTGTTTCAGTCCAAAGAATTTGGAGAGTACTAAAATGTTTTGAAGAATGTTTTTGTATTGTATTAACGAGGAAACACCTTGCGAATATACATATTTGCAATAAGAAATCATTAATATAAGTGGATCATTTTTAGCGATCGAAGAACCTGTTATATGGGCGTAACTAACTGTAAATCAAGTACACCCAGATCGATATCGATAAGGATTTGAAGAGACGCTAATATAACGTACTATCTGACATGTATGGCACACTTTATAGACTATAGACTATAGCATGAAGCTAGCAGCCAAACACTTCAAGCTTTTCCTGAATAGAATAACATAGTAGAGATTCATTCGTCTTTATTTTTGTGAAAGTATTCGCTTTGCATAATATTTCACAAAATTTTAATACTTGGGCATGTCATTGACTGATTTTTATTGAATTCAGCACTTTTGGCATACTGTAGACTGGTAAAGTATATAATTTAGTACCTACTATTATGGAATTGTAATTATTTATTATTATTATTGAACAAGAATAAAAACCCACATTTATTATCAAACTTTTGGCATTCTATTTTCAATCCTAAAAAGAAACCTAAAGTATAAATTATTGTTGAAACAATAATTAATCTGCAGTAAATTTTCAAAAAAAATTCCTCGATTAGAATAATCATGACAAAAAAAAGTTACTAAGAGTCCGAAATCAACAAAAATGTTGAGATCATTTTTTTTCCAACAAAATTCTTCAACTTTTTAGATTAATCAACCTTTACGCATCGCTCTAAATTCATTGGATTCACTAGAATGATTTTCACTTTTGAACCGGTGATTTTTTCAATCTCATCGAATGAATAGTAATTCCGAAGAATTTGAAAAGCAACGACTATTCAAATCAGTCTGCATTCTAAGAATGTTGAAAAATTCAGGATCGTTGATTGCTTATTGTTAGTTTCGGTTTTCATACCGCGGAGTCTGGGCGCCAATTATTAATTTGCATTTTCGCGTACGACTAATTACTGTAAATATTCTCTAGCGATTGTTTAATGTTTGGTCAGATTGTTTCATTCGATAATTCAAATACAGACACGTATATTTGAACGCGAACGCCGTCAGTATGATATATCGTACAGCATAAATGATAAATGATTCATGAACCGGTATGTCACGTTCTTATCTGTAACTGAGCTTTGTAGTGCGTCATTGTCTGAGTGTACGGAAACGTTTTGAAGTATGAATTCCTTTGGCGAATTTATTTATACATGTACAAAATATGCGTTCTCACTCCACATATAATTATAAAATATGTTTTCCCGGTTTACTGTGGAGCCATTTCGTATTCCGTATACGTAAATGTTGAACTGATTTGAATTTCTGATAACGAACTGGGTATCGCGATACTACATCTCGTTTTAATCAAAACTGATCCTGCGGCAATGGAGTCGTATTACCTTAATAATATAGACAGTTATTAATCGTATAAATTATTGCACGAATATATATGGGGCATTCCATGTTAACTGGACCAATGATTTTCCCTCACCATTTTTGATTCGCTTCACAATTTTTTATGATATTCTCAGAACACAAAAAAGTGTTCCTGAATTTTGGAAGATTTTTTCCGCCGAACGTTATTTTTTATATGGTTATCCGAGCCTATCTTAAAATTGCATTTTTTTTTTTTGATCTAAAAAAATTCTCAAAAATCTCATTTTCCATCCCGATCATTTTGACACCTGTCCGATGATGAGCAGATTTGTTTTTTCCAGTCTTTCTAGCACTTTCAAAATTTTTAACGAACAAAACGCCAGTTTTCAACGATACGAAAATTCTAAAAAAATCCCAAATCTAATACCTCTCGATTCTTTTTTCCAACTCTCAAATATTCATGGATTCAGAATTGACCACGGGGTATTTGGGAATTTTTTGAAAATCCTCGTAACGTTGAAAACTGGCGGTTTGTTCGTTCAAAATGTTTAAAAGTGCTTAAAAAAAATTGAAAAAAATTGGCCCATCATCGGACAGGTATCAAAATGATCGGGATGGAAAATGAGATTTTTTTGAATTTTTTTAGATTTGAAAAAGAATGCGATTTTGAGATAGGTTCGAATAATCGTAAAAAAAAGAGGGTTGGCGAAAAAAATCTGAAAAAATTTAGAAGCACTTTTTTGTGTTCGGAGAATATCGTAAAAAATTGTGAAGCGAATCAAATATGGTGAGGGAAAATCATTGGTCGAGTTGACATGGAATGCCCCATAAATTCATGAAATTATTGCTACAAGTGCCACGCACAGATATAATCACTTTCATGCTCATCCATACATGGGAGAATTTATATCCGTCTGCAGAGATAAGCCTCGCGCGATGCGCATGAGTGCCCTTTAATTAAGGTAATAGACTGCGTGAGAATAGTAGTATAGGGAGTTATAGAAATAACGTAAATTCAGCCTTGTAATAAATTAGCTTCATTGAGGTTCAGCTGAATTTGCTATATTACCGGTTTTAATTATAAGGCGGTATCACAAAATCCGGGGCGATGATGAATCTGGGTGTTAATTGAAATCTCGGAATTCCTTTCAAGTTAGAACCAAGTGTTACTAATTCGCGTGATAAGTCTCCCGATGGTGGTAAAAAAATTTAATTCCTTGTACGAAAATGTTTGCGAAATTAGTTATCATAAGTGGTTTAATTATCACCCTTCTGAATTGTTGGCGAAATTTAAATAGGGAATTTAATTCGGGGTCATTTGCATAATTCATTTGTTGAAATAAAACGGGGAAGAAAATTCCACGCATTCTTACCTCATTTTCAACCCGCGAAGTTGTCAATTGTTACAATTTATTAATACCCTTTCATTATGTCGTTGATTAAGCGATTAAAAACGAAACTGTTGGTGGTTAAAAAAATTTCAGACGTTATATAACATCTGCTTTATGAGACGTCGTTTGTTAAGACCGCATAAACCAGCGGAAAATAAAACCCATCGTATATACCTATCCGGAAATTACGTATTTTATTGCCCAGATATCGTTGCACGTCAGGCCTCGGCGCTGTACCATATCGCAGGTATATGTTGTTGCGTGGGAAATTTGTAATACTCCGTAATCACGATCCGAATAAAGCTTGTAAGAATAACCCAGTGATTATGGGTCATTAATTAGAAAAAAAAATCATTGCCACATGATCACATCTTTTATTACTAAATTTATCGTCATTTTTATGAGAGAACAAGACTTTTTTCTCATTTTCATCGGATTATTACTCGCATGAAAATTTTTGGTCCGGAGTAACTGGAGACACGTTACGCATTTTGGCCGTAAACCGCAGGACATGTGCAGGTCTGATTTACGTTGGGGGAGCATATATTTCATGACCTTTTACGACCTGCACATTCGTCCTGACGTAACAACGTCGGGTTCTGAGGCACACGGCCCATTACGATCACCGAATTAGAACAAAAAAAAATCGACAATAATTCTGAAAATGATAAAATCACATAAAATTCGATTCTTACCTCTCTAAATCTTGTATTTAGTTGAAATTCTAATTTCCCATCTTTTCTGAAGGGTGGCTTCTTCACTGATGCGAGTCTGGTTGCCTACCTCAAGGCGTATAGGGTATGAAATCGACCCGATCAATAGAAGCTGGCGAAAGTTCACTGAATTCTTACTGATTGATCGAGTGGTCAGTGCAATGTGGGTATGAGTCCCTATTTTTAAATATTCAACGATGTATATTCAACAATAGATATTCAACAAATGGAAAACTCGAAGTATTACTTTTTTCGAAGCAATCTGCAAATTTTCCAAATCGGTAATTATACAGTCTGCAGCATTTAGTCTGTAATTTGAAATGGAAATCACGGAATAGTTGAAACTGGAGCAAAAATGTGGGAATTGCCGGATGTTTAATAAAATGAATAATATTTTGATAAACTTTGTGTGAATTTATTTGCATTTTTTGCTCTTGTTTTACTGACCTTAATAAATATGAGCGGTATTTCCGAGCAACGAGAAGGCAGCCCCGATCTTGATCTCTTAGAGAGGGATTTATGTAGTTATGGTGATTTTATGACTCCGACAACGCTATCAATGCAATTTAACTGAAAATTACGATTTCGAATACAGCGACGAATGGCGAAGGTAATAACGATAAATTTAACATTCTATCACTCGAATAGTAAAAACTTTTCACACTAGTAAAATCGAAACGAAATTTTTATTATTTACCACAAGAAAAGTGTGAACATAAAATATGATTGTGTTTCAATACGTGTGAGAGATTCTTCTGTAGAATTGTACAACAACGATTGAAAAAAAGCGCTCAAGCCAACTATAATTATACGAAATTGTCGTCTCAAATTATAGATTCTATGAGTTCCAATCAAAAGTCTTGTCACAAGTTGGTCAAGAACAAAAGTTGTTCAAATTGTAATACACAAGGAAAAAATTTGTGAGTGAATTGACTTTTTGTCTTCATCTTCTTCGAGTGAGCGTTTTGATCATAATATATTCAAACTCATCGAAAATGACTGTAGGTACTACCTAACTGTATAAATTTCAATAAAAAACTTCTCAGTTCTGAAGGTCCTTATGCGGTCATAAAAGTTTATTATTTTGAGACAAAAAGAATGTCGAAGTCATTTCAAAGTCATCAGGGCCTCCAATTTCGCATTCAATGTGAAACACTGACGCCTGCAGTATCCGCGAACACTGGCTGTTTTCCGTATGCATATATGCATGAATCATGACGATATAATGACTTTATCGAAGACAAGAGACAAGAAGACAAGAGGAGAGTCATCATCATCTATCGTGTGAACCAGTCAGCGTGTGTATCACATCACAGAAGACAACATATTGTGCCATTATTAGCATATTCAGAATACAGGGTTACATACAAGTTGCGTGCTACCTGATATAACCTTCCGTTCACCTGGTTATTAACCATCAAGCAATCTCTGCTTTGTTGCATGCGATCGTGTCAAATGTACAAAGTTATACGATACTATAAACTCATTTTACGTTACGTCACTAGGTTTTTAAAGAGGATGCTCAAAATCTGCTGAATTTTGCCTACTTGGAGTTTAAGGATGTATCTCAACCAAAAATGATTCTCGTCGGCAAATTGGTCACTTCATGATAAGATAAAAATCGGGAAAAATTCTACGATGATAAAGATGATAAGAGTATTCATTTTGAATAATAATAATTCCGGAAAGTTATCAATAAATTGTTTAAACAAAACATTGTTTAACAAATTCTCTGGTGACGTTATTTTTTTTCATCTCAAATAAATGTCCTAATTTTTCTGAACACAAATGCATTTTTTAAGAATTTTGTCACTATTTTGAAATTTTCGTTTTCGAAAATTTGTAAAGGCTGTAAAGGCCGGAAACTTCGAAATTGTAATCAGCTACATCGTTTTCACAACAACATATCCAAAATTCAGATTTATTCTTCTATTTTTCAAAATTTGGAAATTTTTGAAAACGGAAATTTTAAAATAGTGATAAAATTCTTTAAAAATTCATGTGTATTCAGAAAAATTAGGGCATTCATTTGAGATGAAAAAAAAATCCTGTTACCAGAAAATTTGTTGAACAATGTTTTGTTTAAACAATTTATTGATAACTTCTGGGCATTATTATTATTCAAAGTTAATGCTCTCATCATCTTTATCATGGTTGATTTTTTTTCCGATTTTTATCTTGTCATGATGCCGACGAGAATCAATTTTGGTTGAGATTGTACGGCCAATACACCCTTAACTCCGTCGATCAGCCCTATGGGGACTTCCAAAGGGTGAATCACTGGCAAAAATATCTCCCCATATTTTCCAGTATACGTTTCCAACATTTCCGGACATTTCAGGCCGTTCGTGCACCAGATTTCCCCAATTGTGTGATTCACCCCTCCAAGACGACGTTGATTATCACCAGACCAGTCACATTCTGATATTTCTATGATCGTCGATGTCGCCTCATTGCCTCAATTTTGCGGACCGAGCACGTTATTGATCATGGACAAAAGGATCCTGTGTTTAAAGCATTACCTAGACTTCTCTCGTATTTATGCGAGGTCTTATAGTCCACCAGCCTGGAAAAGGCGATGGGGTTGGCGTATGCATTAGAGCGGAAGTTCACGAGTGAAACAACTCCATCCTGCCTTCATCCGCGAGGGATGCTTAAGCTATCTCAATGTATACATACATACGTTATGTACATAGATACTATAGCGTATGTATACCGTAGAATGGCAATGTCACATATCGATTCTTGATACGTTATACCCCTTCTGACTCGCTTGTTCAAACATACATGTATCTTCGTATGTCGTGTGCTTGCAACGTAGCAGATTGCACTGCAGCGGATGAAGCTTTACTACAAGCTACTAGAGGTTGGCTCGTCTGTATGTTTTGCACAAACGATGCTGAATTCGAATGTCTGGAAACTTGTGTGAGACTTTCATTTTTAGGAAGAAGCTCAAATGCATCCGCAGAATGTTTCTTCGGTCAGAATCGATAGCAAACTTTCGCCCAGTGTAAACCGACCTGATGAAAAATGTCTGAATTATGAGAATAAACGACGGAGTTAGTTCGAAGCTACATAGAAAAGAAACGTGCACATCAGTTGCCCGTACAGAGTAAAGGATTGTTTGACCTGTCGGGTGCACGGTAAAAATAATCGCTTTTTACATTTCATTTATTTCATCGAATTACTGCTACCTTCTGGAGAAAGAGAAGGTTGAAATTAAATTTCAACGGTGCAGTAGGTCTGCTGTCTTGGAAACGGATGAAGTAGTACCTACTAGAAAAAATAAAGAATAACAAAATTAATTGTCACAACGGTGCTCTCGCACTCTTAAAAAAAGGAGTCATTAAATTTCACAATACCTTCAATCACGCTTTCAGGAAAATTGTACCAGTATCATATGAGAACCTAAGAGAATCAAGAAGTTTCATTTGAGTTCAAATATTCGCTCTGAATCATTGATTGAATTTTCTGAAAAAAAAAAATTAGGCGACTAAAATATCTATTAAGGGGTTATATCCGAGTAGAATGCGTGAAAAATGGGCGAATTTT
>JAFFZH010016212.1:98646-115626 GCA_018420115.1 Euura saliciscinereae | reverse complement strand
CTCCGCGATAGCTGCTAAGAAGTGGCCTGCGAATAGATACACCAAAATTAGTGAATAAATATATTCAGCATCTTCGTTTCAGGTGCAGATACTGTATGTATGTATGTATGTAGGTTTTATTTATGCCAGAGCCTAAAAGGCCTAGAGGCAAAAAAAAAGCAGGTACAATGAGTATACAATAGGTGATTAAAGGAAACAGTAGGCAAAAGTATAACCAGATAAAGGATTAAGCAGAGAGTCATAGAAAAATTAACAAGAGGGGAAAACTAATGGGTATAGTAACTAGAATACTAAAGAAAGACAAGAAACCTTAGAAAATAATAATAACTAAAATGTAAAGCTAGAAATAACGACATAGTTTGCGTAGCAAAAAGTAGGTTGACCACCATGGATATCAACGAAACCTCTGAATAAATATTCAAGTCGATGACACTCACCAATAGTCTCTTCCGCTGCTTCGGTTCAGCTGGACTGGCATGGGATTTATGCTTGTGGAGGTCTTCCTGAGAAGGTGAAATTACGATTCAATGGCAATTACCAGAACACATTGAAAGTATAATTTAAGAAATCATCATATTTTAGTTGATGTTGGAAATAATATAAAAAGTCAAAATATTCAGGATCGTAGTTTAGCATTACTAAACTGGTGGTACAATTGGAATCAGGGATCGAATGTTCAATATCAAATACGTTTGCCTAACTGGAGGCTAAGGAAATAAATCAATTTATGAAATCCTCATTGGAATTTGGTTTGTAGCAGACGACAGGTCTCAGTATGACAATTATATTTCTAATGGTACGATTGTTGCCAACTTACTAGGGGCAAGCTGGAAAGCAGCATCCAAAATCGCATTGACTAGGGGGTTGATTGAGTCGAATACTTGAGTAAATCTGAACACAGTACGATTGATCTGATTGCTGGTATCTGGAAATTAAAAGATACCTCAATAATTTGGACAATTTTCAAGTGCTAATTGAGGCGCAATATTCTAGATGGGGGCAATCGTCTTCAACTCACATCCGGCTACCGATCCAGTTCTTTCAGCATAGGCTGTCATTTTTTTTTTTACTGGGGTGAGAAAATCTGAAATTGGAATTCAGAGGTTATGATCAAGTCGTCTTCGACTTCCACTCAGTTCTAACAACAGATGGATGAAAATCAAGCTAGGCTTGTTGTATTTTTCGAATGAGTGTCACTTACTCACGAATCCGGCGGCAATTTCGGATTTGGTTCCTGAAAAATAAAATAGGCGTATCGCATGACAGAGTGGAAATTCACCAATTGACGCATGATATAATGGCAAAAAGTGAAAAAAATAATGAAATATGAAGAATCAAAATAGAAAATCTCGGTGAATTGAAACGATTTTTCGACTTCGCCCTGATATGTGAAGCGCACAGTAGATGACAAAAACATTTTTAAAGGGTAAAAGTCGTCGTCAACTCACTCCTTCGACCCGCTAGGATAGAAGCCACAGTGTTTTTGAGATAGGTTTCGGCTCTCGTCAAAGTATCTGAAGTAGAAATAGAGAGGTCCTGAATATCAAACGGAATGATTTTCCAGAATACGGAGTGAAAGATAATTCGAGCGTTTTGGTAGACGTATAAATTGGTCAAGTAAGTGTATCCACTTATCACTTACCAGCGTCTATGTTGGTCAGCGGGGAATCGCTATCTGAAAATAAAATAGGTACATCATGACACTGTTGTACTGTGTCAATATTTGACGCATGACTTAGTAGTTATGACTTGAATATCTTCATTGGGTGACATTCTTTTGAACTTACTGGTGGACATCCGTCTAACATCATGCGTAAGTACTGACAGTCGGCTTTTGACGTTTGTCACGCCATCTGAAATTTAAGTAGAGAGGACTGTGATTAAGTCGTCATTCCGCGGTGCTCGACTCGCTTGAGCTAAATTCGAACCACAAATAAATATCTGTCATTATCGAATGACTCTGTATCTTCAACTTACTTCTGATTCTGCTACCCGCGGCTGGCTTGATTCCTGAAACAAAAATCAGGATATCATGACAATACTCGACGAATCGAGTGGAACCTGACATGTTGAAAATGGTTCGAACATTCCGTGTAGCATAAAATGTAGAGAATAAAATGGTTCCAAACAAAGAGCATAACGTTCAAAAAACACATTTTATCTATATCGTGACGCCGTACGCATAGTTTTTATTTCTAACGATTCAATGAATCTTACCACCTGCAGAACATACGTGCTACAAAATGTTAAGTGTGCTGTTAAATATTTCGTGACACAACACTTCAAAAGTTGATTGCTCTTGATATACGTCCGTGAGTTCCAGTTTGGCTGATGGAATAGAAATCAATAATTCAAATATTCGCAGTTTCAATATTGTATCCTTGTTGTATCGAGAATATTTCACTCCTTGATGCAAAAATATTTCTACGTTCATCTACAGAACAGGTTTTTTTCACCTGTTGATGATGAGTGTCAATAATTGCAATGCTGACGTGGAAGCTATCGAACAACTTGACTCTCAATTATTTTTTTTAACGTTATTCTCACTTAAATGTATGCATTTTCTAGCGTACCCGATTGAAATAAGTATAAGTGAGGTTTCATTGTATTGGAAAATAGAACGTTCGAGCATGTGCTATTGGTCTTTTTTCTGTTGATAATGGCATAAAGTCGTATAATTTATTTTTCACGCCAATCGCTCTGAAAACGTTCGAAACGTATCAATTGAAATTACGAGCTCGAAAAATGTAAGTGCAAAAGGTCGTAAGTTGGGCGGATACGACCTTCTGCTTTTAACTACCAATATTTTTTATCGAATTTTTTTAAATGGTCGTTCTTTCAATTCATCTTTGCGTTTTACGAGTTCTCACAACTATTCGGAGAAATCATTAAAAATCATGAAAAAAATGACGCTTACGACATTTTGCCCTTACGTTGTTTTTTATTTTTCCTTCAAAATTGTAATGAGAGAACGACGCATCTGCTAATCTTATGACGTTCGGCACTTACATTTTTCGATCTCGTAATCACCAGAACACATTGAAAGTATAATTTAAGAAATCGTCATATTTTAGTTATGATGTTGGAAATAATATAAAAAGTCAAAATATTCAGGATCGTAGTTTAGCAGTACTAAACTGGTGGTACATTTGAAATTAGGGATCGAATGTTGAGTATCAAATACGTTTGTCTAACTGGAGGCTAAGGAAATAGATGAATTTATGGAAGCCTCATTGGAATTTGGTTTGTAGCAAACGATAGATCTCAGTATGACAATTATATTAGCATTGTAAGCATTGAAAATTCTTCTATTTTGGGTATCTTCAGAAAGTACAGGAGACAAATCGTGGATGTAACGTTTTAATTGTTGCAGTCGCGGCGTGGATAAATATGGTGGGCATGGGAAGTATGAAAGTTTCTTGTTTTAGTATAAACAAGAGAACCGAATGTGGATTATGGTTAGTTATACCGTGATACTCGAAATGTCATCGAGTACGTCGCAAACTGACAATTATACCGCGATGGATGGAATGAATCCTAGTACTTCGAGAACTAAAACTAATGCCGAACGGCAACAAATGTATCGTAAACGGAGACGTGATATAAGTGATGAAGATTGTGTGATCAGAAAAAAGACAGATATAGAATTGAAAATGTAGAACAAATGAGTATTAATAATTATAAAAAATGACATGGATAAAATGTAAAAGTGTTTAACAAATGATTATTATTATTTAAAAAAAATTAGGAACAATTGAAGCGTTTGTTTGAAAAGAAAACATACCGTAATTTTTTGTGAACAGTGAACGCTAGGGATATGAACCTAAAACTCGCTAGACTAGTGACAGCCGAGCGTATAGTAATTTGAAAAAACATTTTCAATGCCTAAGATTCTTGCCCCACGGGTGAAACCTGTAGATTTTCCTAATGGTACGATTGTTTCCAACTTACTACGGGCAAACACAGCGACATCCAACATCGCATCGACTAGGAGGTTGATTGAGTCGAATTGTTCAGTAAATCTGAACACAATAAGTTCGATCTGATTGCTGGTATCTGGAAATTAAAAGATACCTCAATAATTTAGACAATTTTCAAGTGCTAATTGAGGCGCGATATTCTAGATGGGCACAATCGTCTTCAACTCACGTCCGACTGTCCGTCCTCTTGTTTGCGAATCAAGTATCATTTTGTCTTTTACTGGATTGACAATACCTGAAATTGGAATACAGAGGTTATGATCAAGTCGTCTTCGACTCTCACTCAGTTCTAACAACAGCTGGATGAAAATCCAGCTAGGCTTGACGTATTTTTCGAATGAGTGTCACTTACCCGCGAATGCGGAAGCAATTTTTGATTTAGTTCCTGAAAATAAAATAGGCGTATCATGACAGAGTGGAAATTCACCAGTTGACGCATGATATAGTGACAAAAAGTGAAAAAAAAGTAATGAAGTATGAAGAATCAAAATAGAAAATCTCGGTGCATTGAAACGATTTTTCGACTTCACCCTGATATGTGAAGCGAACAGTAGATCACAAAAACATTTTTAAACGGTAAAAGTCGTCTGCAACTCACCCCCGTCACCCCTTAGGATAGAATTTACAGCGTTTGCGATGTATTCCCCGGCTCCCGTCAAATTATCTGAAATAAAAAAAGAGAGGTCCTGAATATCAAACGGAATGATTTTCCAGAATACGGAGACAAAGATAATTCGAGCGTTTTGGTAGACATATAAATTGGTCAAGTAAGTGTATCCACTTATAACTTACTAGCGTCTCGGTTGGTCATCTGGGATTCGCTATCTGAAAATAAAATAGGTACATCATGACACCATTGTACTTTGTCAATATTTGACGCATGTCTTAGTAGTTATGACTTCAATATCTTCATTGGGTGACATTGTTTTGAACTTACTGGCGGACATCTTTCTAACATCATCCGCAAGAGCTGACAGTCGGCTTTTGACATTTGCCACGTCACCTGAAATTTAAGTAAAGAGGACTGTGATTCAGTCGTCATTTCTCGGTGCTCGACTTGCTCGAGCTAAATTCGAACAACAAGTGAATATCTGTCATTATCGAAAATCTCTGTATCTTTAACTTACTGATGATTCTGGTAGCCTCGGCTCCGTTGAGTACTGAAACAAAAATCAGGATATCATGACAATACTTGACGAATCGAGTGGAATCTGACATGTTGAAAATGATTTGAACATTCCGTGTAGCATAAAATGTAGGGAATAAAATGGTTCCAAACAAAGAGCATAACGTTCAAAAAACACATTTTATCTATATCGTGACGCCGTACGCATAGTTTTTATTTCTAACGATTCAATGAATCTTACCACCTGCAGAACATACGTGCTACAAAATATTAAGTGTGGTGTTGAATATCGCGTGTCTAATGGCATAAGGTCGTAAGCGCCAAAAAGGCGATTTTGGTAGCAAAAGGTCGTATAATTTTTTTTTCACGACATTCGCTCTGAAAACGGCCAAAACGCATGGATCAGTTGAAATTACAAGATCGAAAAATGTAAGTGCAAAGGTCATAAGTTTGGCGCATACGTCGTTCTTTCATTACAATTTTTGAGGAAAAATAAAAAACAACGTACAGGCAAAACGTCGTAAGCGTCATTTTTTTTCATGATTTTTAATAATTTTTCCAAATAGGTGTGAAAGCTCGTAAAACGCAAGGATAAATTGAAAGAACGACCATTTTAAAGAATTCGATAAAAAATATTGGTAGTTAAAAGCAGAAGGTCGTAAGCGCCATTTAGATTTTTTTTATTCCTCACGATTTTTTTAAATAGCCGTAAAAACTCGTAAAACGCAAAGAAAAATCGAAATCGACGTCGTTTCGAAGAATTCGATAAAAGAAATCGCAGTTAAAAGCAGTATGTCGTAACCGCCCAACTTACGACCTTTTGCAGGTACATTTTTCGATTGCGTAATTTCAATTGATCTGGACGCTTCGAAAGTTTTCAGAGCGATTGGCGTGCAAAAAAAATTATACGACTTTATGCCATTATAAACAGCAAAACGTCGTAAAATGGCGCTTACGGCCTTATGTAATTGGACACGCAATATTTCGTGACACAACACTTCAAAAATTGATAGCTTTCGATATACGTATAGTTGGAATTGAAATCAATAATTCAAATATTCTCAGATTGAATATTGTATCCTTGTTGTATCGAGAATATTTTACTCCTAATTGATGCAAAAAATATTTCTGCGTTTATCTACAGAACAGGTTTTTTTCACCTGTTGATGATGTGTGTGAATAATTGCAATTCTGACGTGGAAGCTATCGAACCACTTGACTCTCAATTAGTTCTTTTTTACGTTATTCTCACTTGTATGTATGTATTTTCTAGCGTACCCGATTGAAATAAGTATAAGTGAGGTTTCATTGTATTGGAAAATAGAACGTTCGAGCATGTGCTATTGGTCTGTAACTTACCGATGCAGCTGGCAACACCCACGCACAGCAATGAGGCGACGAGAAGACAGACGATCTTGTTCATGTTGAAGGTAGCCACTTACTTCGTTGGAAATAGGTTCCTGGTTAGAATTCGTCCGATCGGGCGTATTTATACACAGCAGGAGACCCCCTACCACGTAGATAACTTAACGTAGGCGATAAACAAAACATTGGTAACGTATGTCGCGTGTCTAATGACATAAGGCCGTAAGCGCCATTATACGACGTTTTGCTGTTTATAATGGCAGAAAGTCGTATCATTTTTTTTTATAACATTGGCGTGGAAAGCTTGATTTTCGATGCCTGTGTCTGGTTTGGAAAGGGCCCCTTTTCAGATAAGTGAAAAAAAGTAATATTTCTTCACTATCGCGCAGGCGCACATCGTGCATTATCATCATTTTTTCACTAACAGGCATGCGCACTTCAAGCAATATACGTTTCTTCACTATCACGCATGCGCACTTTGAAATAAGCCAGTCGTTCAATAGCGGCATCGGTCGGTGGCAACGTCCAAGCGTCCGCGAAGTGGCGCACCCAGGCGGCAGCGAAGTGTCAACCTAGATTATTGCCTAACTTCGGGTTGGTTAAGGTCGGCCATTTGCTCAGCTGTCAGATATTATTCGTCTGCATCTGAAATCAAGCTTTCCCGCAGGAGTTATAAAAAATAACGTGTGCGATGAGTGCGGATAGGCGACATCTGCCTCGTGTGAAGTTTGAATCACTCGCTCGGCTCGCACAGCATTCACACTCGTCTCGTATCATCCCGCACTCGCCTGCGGCTCGTCAGTGAACGACACTCGACTCGTCTGCATGCCGGCTGCTCGCCTTCGCTCGTGTGCGATAAGTGCGGATAGGTGACATCTGCCTCGTGTGAAGTTTGAATCACTCGCTCGGCTCGCACAGCATTCACATTCGTCTCGTATCATCCCGCACTCGCCTGCGGCTCGTCAGTGAACGACACTCGACTCGTCTGAATGCCGGCTGCTCGCCTTCGCTCGTGTTACAAACTTCACACTCATCGGATATCGCCTTCTTTCCGCACTTATCACACGATATACTATGTTCACGCCAATCGCTCTAAAAACCTTCGAAACGTATGCATTAATTGAAATTACTAGATCGAAAAATGCAAGTGCGAAAGGTCGTAAGTTGGGCGGATACGACCTTCTGCTTTTAACGAACAATATTTTTGTCGAATTTTTTTAAATGGTCGTTCTTTCAGTGTATCTTTGCGTTATACGAGTTTTTACAACTATTTGGAAAAATCATTCAAAATCATGACAAAAAATGGCGCTTACGACGTTTTGCCTTTACGTTGGTTTTTATTTTTCCTTAAAAATTGTAATGAACGAACGACGTATCCGCCTAACTTACGACCTTTTGCACTTACATTTTTCGATCTCGTAATTTCAATTGATCTATACGTTTTGGCCGTTTTCAGAGCGAATGGCTTGGAAAAAAATTATACGACCTTTTGCCACCAAAATCACGTTTTTGGCGCTGCGACCTTATGCCGTTAGACACGCGATGTAACAAAGTTTGCACAAGTTTTCCTAAATATCTTTCAGCACAGGAGATTATGGTAACATTTGCTCAGATGATGTTACGATTAATTCACACATCACGTCATTCGAATTAACGGTGATAAGAATTATTTAATCGATTCGGGAAACGTTGAGACGTGGTTAGAAAAAGTGAAGTGAGTTTTCGACCATATTTGCTACGGAGCTTTCGTTTCATTGACGAAGTTCTGTGAGGATATGAGGCGGGAGCCCTATGATGCCTATAAATCTCATCGAAATGTATTACATGAAATTGTAAAATCTATTGCAAAGTGATCGTGACGTCAGAAGGGATCAGACTAACTTAGGAACTTGGAAATTACGAAGAGTGCTTTATCATTTTTTAAACGTCATTCGGTAGGCTAGGCAGTGTTAATTTGAGGTTATGTAACGCTCCGGGATATTCTACCTATTTTCGTCCATTCACTAGATTATTTTATCCATTGTCGTCGTTGTTCTCATTTATACGATCCAACGGAAAAGAAGTGAAAACGCGTCTCTAGTGATAAATGAAAAATCTGTGTATCACCGGTGACAATGCGACTCCGATTAGTCGAAACGACATTTATCACCGATATCGTGCGTGATACACCGGAATGAAAAACTCAATATCAGGCCGAAAAACAATTATCACCTTTATTCGCTTTTGTTTACCACAATAAGTACGGAATACACTTTGGCAGATCACAGCATATACCTATGTAAACATTACGATCATCGCATTCAGCTGCTGTTTGCCAGGCGCTACGATAGGTAGTCAGAGACTTTACTAAATTCATAGGAGCTGAAAAGTGGAATGAATGGGGATCGGACTTTTTCCATACAGTTTCCAATTCCTTTCAGCGTACTCAGAAAAAGTATGCAACGTGACTACTTGCTGTTTGTTTGGATATAACAGAAGAGCTGCGAGTTTTCTATACAAAACTGTATCACTTTCCCCAGTGTCACCGCCACTTTTGGCCACTGCGAGCGCGAGCGTCGTGACTCGCTGCCGTTCAAGGTTACGCACATAGCGAATACCATATCTAGATACGAAATGACTGAAGATTACCGAAGGCCCGTTGATGCCATAAGGTGACTTAATTTTGAGCGGAAAAATCATGTCACGTCTTTAACCATGGAAGAGGTGGACGGGGGATCGAGGCACCGACTCTTCTCGTTTGGATATCATTCCGAACGTGTTTCGGTATTTGAATCACTATTTTCGGATAATCAGTGTTTAATCACTAATTATCTGTATCGTAATATTCCTCACGGTATTTTGTACCTAAACATGGTTAGCGAACGACGTCTGAAAACTTTATTGGCACAGCCTCGGAATAAGAACGGTATGCCTTGCAAATTTCATCCAAATCGGTTTAGCGGTCCGAACGGAATCAAACTTTTCATGCAGGTGTTGCGAATAAAAGAACCTTTTCACGTGTCACGTGACTCGGAAGGAAAAAGTAATCGTTTTTATAAGGGCCTCTGAATGTCTTTATTCTTTTGTATTCGGAATCTGTGTTGGGAAATGGAAAATTTCTACGATACAGCGAATTAATGTTTTCAAAATTGATGTTTATCGCTCACAATCTTATGCAGCTTTACATTATACTCACTGGTATACATATACATATTCAGTGATCAATTGGAAGACGTGCGGGAAGAAAGTGGTAGTCTCTCGTCCAGCAGATGATTTACGTTCTTCCAGAAAAAGTTCTTCAGATTAGCACAAGCGGTTCCGAATATTCCACTCCGCGATAGCTGCTAAGAAGTGGCCTGCGAATAGATTCACCAAAATTAGTGAATAAATATATTCAGCATCTTCGTATCAGGTGATAATGTCGATGACACTCACCAATAGTCTCTTCCGCCGTTTCGGTTCAGCTGGACTGGCATGGGATTTATGCTTGTGGAGGTCTTCCTGAGAAAGTGAAATTACGATTCAATGGCAATTACCAGAACACATTGAAAGTATAATTTAAGAAATCATCATATTTTAGTTGATGCTGGAAACAATATAAAAAGTGAAAATATTCAGGATCGTAGTTTAGCAGTACTAAACTGGTGGTACAATTGAAATCAGGGATCGAATGTTGAGTATCAAATATGTTTGCCCAACTGGAGGCTAAGGAAATAGATCAATTTATGAAAGCCTCATAGGAATTTGGTTCGTAGCAAACGATAGATCTCAGTATCACAATTATATTTCTAATGGTACGATTGTTGCCAACTTACTACGGGCAAGCTGAAAAGCAGCATCCAAGATCGCATCGACTTGGGGGTAGATTGGGTCGAATTGTCGAGTAAATGCGGTCACATTACCTTCGATCTGCTCGACGGTCTCTGGAAATTAAAAGATACCTCAATAATTTAGACAATTTTCAACTGCTAATTGAGGCGCGATGTTCTAGATGGGCACAATCGTCTTCAACTCACGTCGGGCTCTCCATCCATTTCTTCGTAAAGCGTACATCACGTTGAATCTTACTGGGGTGACAAATCCTGAAATTGGAATACAGAGGTTATGATCAAGTCGTCTTCGACTCTCACTCAGTTCTAACAACAGCTGGATGAAAATCAAGCTAGGCTTCATGTATTTTTCGAATGAGTGTCACTTACTCAAGAATCCGAGCATCATTTCTGGTTTGGTTCCTGAAAATAAAATAGGCGTATCATGACACAGTGGAAATTCACCAATAGACGCATGACATAATGGCAAAAAGTGAAAAAATTAATAAAATATGATGAATCAAAATAGAAAATCTCGGTCAATTGAAACAATTTCTCGACTTCACCCTGATATGTGAAGCGAACAGTAGATCACAAAAATATTTTTAAAGGGTAAAAGTCGTCTTCAACTTACCCCCCTCGCCCCGTCGGATATCAGCTATAGCGTCTGTGAGATATTTTCCGGCATTCGTCAAAGCATCTGAAATAGAAATAGAGAGGTCCTGAATATCAAACGGAATGATTTTCCAGAATACGGAGACAAAGATAATTCGAGCGTTCTGGTAGACGTATAAATTGGTCAAGTGAGTGTATCCACTCATCACTTACCAGCGTCTGCGGCGGTCAGGGTGCCTCCTGAAACTAAAATAGGTACATCATAACACTATTGTACTTTGTCAATATTTGACGCATGCCTTAGTAGCTATGACTTGAATATCTTCATTGGGTGACATTGTTTTGAACTTACTGGGGGAAAACCGTCGAATACGAGTCGCAAATAGTGCCAGTCGGGTTCTGACATTTGTCAGACCAACTGAAATTTAAGTAAAGAGGACTGTGATTAAGTCGTCATTGCGCGGTGCTCGGCTCGCTTGAGCGACATTCGAACAACAAGTGAATATCTGTCATTATCGAAAATCTCTGTATCTTTAACTTACCGCTGACTCTGGAAGCCGCGACTGGGTCGGCTTCTGAAACAAAAATCAGGATATCATAACAATGAAGAAGTTTTCGTAGACCTCAGTGATTGTTGTTAAAATATTGGTAACAGGTCGAATGAAAGGCATCAATTAGTTGACGTGTCGGTCCAAATGAGGACCCTCCTCAGAACGAAATACGTTTATTGAACATCTGTTTTAAAAAAAATATAAAAAAATATAAAAAAAAAATTGAAAAATTTTAACTTAACATACGTTATATTCAAAATCAACCGCACCTAACCTAGGATAAGCGACATTTATTTTGTTCACAGAACCTACCTTAAATATTAGTGTAACAACAGAAAAAAGACGGGCAAAACACCCATAAATGCTAATTAGCATTGCGAACTTCCCACTTCTCCATATCAAAAGATATCATGACAATACTTGACGAATCGAGTGGAACGTGACATGTTGAAAATGGTTTGAAGATTCCGCGTAGCATGAAATGTAGAGAATCAAATGATTCCAAACAAAGAGCATAACGTTCAAAAAACACATTTTATCTATATCGTGACGACGTACGAATAGTTTTTATTTTTAACGATTCAATGAATCTTACCACCTGCAGAACATACGTGCTACAAAATGTTAAGTGTGCTGTTAAATATTTCGTGACACAATACTTGAAAAATTTATTGCTTTCCATATACGTCCATGACTTCCAGTTTGGCTGTTGGAATTGAAATCAATAATTCAAATATTCTCAGTTTGAATATCGTATCCTCGTTGTATCGAGAATATTTTACTCCTTGATGCAAAAATGTTTCTACTTTTATCTACAGAACAGGTTTTTTTCACCTGTTAATGATGTGTGTGAATAATTGCAATGCTGACGTGGAAGCTATCGAACCACTTGACTCTCAATTAGTTTTTGTTTACGTTATTCTCACTTTTATGTATGTATTTTCTAGCGTACCCGATTGAAATAAGTATAAGTGAGGTTTCATTGTATTAGAAAATAGAACGTTCGAGCATGTGCTATTGGTCTGTAACTTACCGCTGGCAAAACCCACGGACACCAATGAGGCGACCAGAAGACAGACGATCTTTTTCATGTTGACGGTAGCCACTTACTTCGTTAGAAATGGGTTTCTGGTTAGAATTCGTCCGATCCGTCGTATTTATACACAGCAGAGAGACCCCCTACCACGTCGATAACTTAACGTATGCGATCAAGAAAACAGCTCTTTCTTACCGAATAGTCTCCCAGCGGAAAGAAAGAGTTCCCGGTCGGTAAAGCCGCACTTCGCTCCCCCAAAATAGGTAGCGAGATCGGCCTTTCCGTTCATGTATGGAATAAAAGATTTCTCTCTTCGATTCAAGAACTCGGAAAGTGTGTCGAAGTGAGGGTAAAATTTTCACAGGAAAAAAGAAAACAAAATGGAAAAACTTGATATTGCAATAATTGAAAAAAAAATATATATATATAATCTTTTATTATACGTGAACAGAAGTTTTGCAGTTTATAACGAATGAGAACCTAAAATCGTCTAATTGACAAACGCCCGTAAATATTATTCTAAAAACCGCAAAGAGTAGAGCAAAAAAATAAAAATAAAAAAAAATGAAATGAACGTATGAAATAATTAGAAACTATAAAAAGCTTGTTCACGCTCTTAAGGACGTCGGAGTGCACCGGCATGAGTATGGGGATTAAACCCCAGAAGGTTAAAACAGTTCGTTTAACTGTTATAAAATTAACTGGAGTTTTTTTTTTCTCACGGAAACTGCGGTAAAAAGTTTTTCATACCTTCAATTTAAACTTCGTTTCACGTTTACCTAGTGTTCAAACTTCACTGTGATGTGATCTACGTGCTGTTTGTTGTGAAGCCAACTTCAGACTGTTCATTATACACAATATCAGAATAAGGGACGAATCATCAGGAAGAACAGTCCGAAGTTGTCTAGAATCGAGAAAAAAATCTTTCGGACAGGGTTCGGAACTGAAATCCAATTGTCTTAAAGCTCTGAGACCCAACTTCAGACAGCTGCTCTATCGTCACCCTTTGAAACGTTGCTCAAAAATTGTATGCAATCATCCATGCATATCTACAGGGTAAATTTTCAGACCGATGAACACAGCGAAGTTGGCTAGGATAAGGATAAAAAAGAACTGAACCAAATCATCGTGAATATCAATGAAATTGAAGATTTTTTAAAATCATTTTTATATCAAACTCGGTGGATTTTTCCTTTTCTCCTCTCTGATGGAAATTAAGATCCTGGCTTTTGATGGCGACACCGTCACGTACTTAAAAGTTCTTGTAATTTTTTTCTGCTTTCTCTTTTTTCAACTGTGTTCCGCATTTCTCTCATTGAATGTAAAAAAAGGGGTTAATTAAAAACCCTTTGAGGGTTGTGATTTCATTCCACGGTATAACGTAAAGAAATAATGAGAAGAAATACGTTTCAGGTTAGTCTAAGTATCGATTAATCGAATTGTCGACGTTTTCTGAACGATTAGAAAATCAATCGATCGGAATTTTTTGTTGTGGTTTGTTCTTCTCTGATTTTCTGTACCTACTTGTGTTTTAGTTCTTATACATATTGCGTGGGTTTCTAGTCTTATGGAAACAACGGTTGGGTGGGTCCCGCGAGCTAGAGAGCGGAGGCAGCAAGCCGGTTGGGCGGGGCGGGAAGATTCAAAACGAATTATGCAAAGTTAAGCGGTTTTTAAGTCGTCCTGGAGAGGCAAAATAACTCTAGTCCTTATGGTATAAGGTACCTAGGCACATGCCTCCACCCACACTCTAGTCTCTTGGTATACTGTAGGTATACTACCTCTATATATACAGATATACCTACCTACGCGATACCAAAACACTGAATTCCACTTTGCTAAAAGTTTCTTATTCCGAACTGGCGCGATGCAATTCGAGTGAAGAGTGGTAGAAAAAATAAATAAAAAAGAAGAGTAAACGCGCGCGAATTGAAATACAAACTTTTTCAACCCCCATTGAAAAGCAGATTTTATCATACTCTCATTATATCCAAGGAGGTGGTGATTATTCAGTGGCCGAAAGCAGTTTTTCCACTTTGTTCTACAATATCACGAGACCGACTGACCGTAAAATAATAATCGAGGAGGAAAGTTACGAAACAAACGCTAAGAAGCATAAATTCATCCAATGAAACCCATCATTGCCGATTACACGTGATTTTTCCTGATTGAAAAAAGGATAACATCAGCCGGAATCCTTATAGTGTCAGAAATCGGGGCGTTTTTTTAGCTACCGATAGTAACGTCGTTATTCCTCAGATAGGTCGGTCAGGTATACATATATTATATACTATGTACATGTACATAGAGAGGGACGAATGGTAACGGGGATCGTAAAGTTTGAAATTACAAGCAAAATATAACCACGGTAGCTTCTCCTCTAAACGTGGAACGTGGAGGACGACCGAAGGACCAGTTTGAGATCGTTAAACCGCGTTGCGATGCAATTACAGAACTGTTGGTGTATCGCGGGGGTGCTACGTGTTTTGGTGAAATCTATTTTGTCAAAAGATTAAAAGTCGCTCCATCCTGAGCCTGGGGGATGACCGCAAACACCGTTATTTTGCATCTCAAGTCGCGCGGCTAATGACATAAGGACGTAACTATCAAAATGGCGCTCACGACCTTCTGCTTTTAACTACCAATATTTTTTATCGTTTTTTTTTAAATGGTCGTTCCTTCAATTTATCTTCGCGTTTTACGAGTTTTTCCAACTATTTGGAAAAATCATTTAAAATCATTTAAAAAAATGGCGCTTACGACGTTTTGCCTTTACGTTGTTTTTTATTTTTCCTTAAAAATTGTAACGAAAGAACGACGTATCCGCCAAACTTATGACCTTTTGCACTTACATTTTTCGATCTCGTAATTTCAATTGATGTATTGGTTTTGGCCGTTTTCGGAGCGAATGGTGTGGAAATGAAAATTATACTACCTTTTGCCACCAGAATCGCGTTTTTGGTGCTTAAGACCTCATCCCATTAGACACGCGAAGTATTAGACCGGAGTCGATGTCGAAGACTATAAGACGATTGTTTCCCGGCCAGAGGAAGGGATTAGATCGTGTTGAATGTGGAATGAAGGCTTACCAGGAACCGGCCAGGCTCTAGGTCTACCTCTGGTAGGTACTCCCAAGTGCTCTTCGACGAAAACCACAACCATCCTGAAAGCCAGCGTGAAACCATCGGACTGGTTCACCTCCGCGCCAAGAGCATCACTAACCACCAGGTTCCCAGCATCTGGGCTAGTGGATAGTACATTATATCATCAGAAACGCGGTCATGTGTCCACGTGCCGATGAAACTGGTCAAGATCATAAAAGTCACCCAATTATTTTGTGAAAATTGTGAACAATTAAATATTACGGTTCAATAAACTATTCATTCAATGACCGAAAGGCATTATAAATTTGAGTTCCCTCTTTCAAAACCCGATTTTTATGCAAATCTGATGTTTTTTTTTTGTATAATTACCACTGGGAATTGAAACGAAATCCTTTTCCTTTTTTTTTCACTTCTCAATTCGAAGGTGAAATTTATGTCTCCGCTCGGATAATTTGAGACCATTCGATGGATTTTGTGCTTTTTTTTCGGAAATATACGTATTTCATTCCCGTTATTGTGGATCGTTTATCACTGAATGCTTCGAACGGATCATGGAGACGATTTTATCGTCCTCTCGCGCACGTGGCGAGATAAAAAAAATATAAATTGCGGGAGAGGCTCCTCTGGGATACACCGGGAATATGGTGTTTACCGGTTCCCCGAAAGAAAAAAAAATCAGAGGTATGAGTATCCTGATTTCGCTTTAGTAGAGTTCAGGGATGCGGCTCGGTGGTTAAGGGGCTCGAGAAATAACCGGGTAGGTGCTACCACCAATCTGACTGACAGTACGGGCCTTGAGGAGCAGGAACGTTTCTTCCGTTTAAATATTTGAAAACGCAATTCGAGAAACAGGTATTCGGGGATTCACCATCTTCCATATAACGTCCTGTTTATCGGATCACAAAATGCGAATCGGACAGAGGAAATATTGCCTCGGGGAGTCATCAATTTTCAGAACCTCGGACGGATACTCGTCACGCTTTGGGTTGACGGCATCACAACCTGACTGGGTTCGCTAATTCGATAACAAAGACACAAAAAAAAAAAACTAAGGAAGAGTTCCGAAAACGTGGTGAACGAATCAGAAGATACCCAGGAGGAGAGGTTCGAAATTTGTATGGAAGAGGACGAGGAGGATCACCCAAAACGTGACAGAGACGAATCAGAAGAAACAGAAAAACGGATTTGAAGTGTCACTGGAAGAGGACGAGGAGGATCACAAGAGAATACACTATAGAGAAGAATCTGAAGAAAACAGAAGAAGAGGTTGGAAATTTGGATGGGAAAGGTCAAGGAAGATCACCAAAAACAGGATGTGAAAATCAGAGAGAAGAGAAAACAGTGGTGGAGGATGTTGATAGAGGAGGACGAGGAGGATCACCGAAATCCTGAAAGAGACGAACCTGAAGATACAG